>JANRMJ010000079.1:43378052-43389465 GCA_025584955.1 Alethe diademata
CACTCCTGTCTGATGCACCAGGGCATGGATCCACACAGTCCAATAGATCTGATTGTCCCTTTCTTCTACCTATCTGGGGCTCTGTAGTTCTATTAATAGTACATTTTGCTCACTGCTTGTAAATATGAGCTGAGGGTCCCTTCAAGAGGATCAGAAGTAACATTAGATCTTATATTAAAAATTAACTCTGTCCTGGCCACAACCAGGACAGGAGCACAAAGTAGGAAGGACAGAAAAACCCTGTGAAGTGAAGATTCACTTGTATCTACTTGTGAATTGGAGTATTTGCAATATGGGTGAAATTAAGTTATTACCAGGCAGATCACACTCCATGTGGGTGTGAGATTGTTGCAAGTACAGCTTGTCTCTGACTTTACATCAGAGAAAAACTAAAGTTTGTTTATCAAGACTAGATAGATGTGTGTGTTCCAGGAATATATGCCATTCCTCTCAGATCTGGTGTTAGTTTCAGTCTCAGGGCATGTTTAAAAATTTTCTATTAGACAGTCATTCTGTATGTCTTCTTACTTCAGATCCAGAAGTTTTGTGTTTTCAGTATTTTCTTAGAAGCTTCCTGATAAATGAATGCAGAAGGTCATCTCTGTCTGTGAGACACATTTTTCTACTGGGAAGAATAGCAATCTGGTTAAGAGGAGGGGTGTTCAAGTAGGAGAATAGAAGTGAAAGATGTGTGTGCTCCCCACCTCTCTGCACAGGCTTGCTTGCTATATCCAGTTAGTGTGCCCAGATATGCACCAGCCCCTGCACCCTGGGCTCTTATGAGCAAGAACCTCAGGAGAGCCAAGTTTCTCCTCCTCCTGTTGAAGCTCAGTGGGAGATGTTGCAAGTCTTCTGCCCTTTTGCTCAGATATTTTCTGCGGGTCAAGTAGTCACACTCCTCCCTGACTGATGTGGTGCTGGCCACTCTGAGAAGTGACAACACCTTTGCTGTCAGATGTGAGTGCTGTGCACTTGCCTGACTTCACCATCTGGAGTAGCTTCTCTGATTTGGAGAGCAGTACTAATGAAGTTAAAAGGTGCAGGCATGATGGGCAATTAGAAGAGAATGGAGAACATCCTGGATATCTTATCATGCATAAAAGACGCGTGTTCCAATTCATTGCCCAAAGAAAAAAAAAATGAAATTAAGAACAGCTCTTTCAGATGGTGAATTACTTATTATTTTGCATATTCTGTGGCTGGGACCAGTGGTAGTAGAAAACTTCCTTCATTTACTGTAATGTTGGAGTTAACTGCACGCAGCATGGTAGCCCGATTTCCTAGAAAGGCTCCTTGTAACCAAACGTGTGCTTACATACTTCTTGCTGTGATGTGCGCTTTGCTCTTTGCACTGTGTGAAACAAAAAGAGATTTTTTACCTTAATTTCACCTTTTTTTTCCACTGGTCTTTCAGGAGTTTCTTTAAGGCCTTTTCACTTATTGGAGAAACTCAGGAACGAGAGAGAGTTTTAATCCACTTCTCCAGCAGATACTACCAGTGCAACCCAAATGCCATTTCTTCTCAAGGTAACTTTGTTTCTGATACTGAGATCTTTGCTTGTTGCTGTCTTCCTTCATTCTCACCTTCAATAGCACATACAGTGTATGTCTGGAAAATGAAGCTATGTAGTCACTGTACCACGCTTTAGAGAATGTCTCTGGTAAGCATTGAAACCCTCAGCAGAAAGGGTGTTTAGCCCTCCTCAGTATTAATCCTCAGTTGTGGCACCTCCATATTTATCCTCAGATGTAGTTTCTGGTCACACTGGCTTCAGTGTGTGGGTCCTTGTACTCCAGCTGCACTCATGTGGACAAGAATAGGTCTCATGTCAGGTGGAAGAGAGGCTGTTCACTTTCTGTGCTCCGTTCAGTGCTTGTGTCTGTGTGCACTGGCATCAGGCATGCCAGTTCTTGCCAGTTGTGGGGGTGAATCTTGGGTGCTGTATCCAGACCCTGGCATGGTTTCATCTTGACTAGCTAACATCAGAGTGCTTCTCTTTGCCAATGTTTTCAGTCAGTTTGGAAATAGATGATGGAAACAAACAAGCACATAGATCAAATCTGAGAAAACTGGGATTGCAGAAGAGGACAGACTGTCTGTTGGCATAACTGCTGTGTTCAGCCAGACAGGCTGGCAGAGCCCTGTAGCCCTGTGATTGCAGCACACGCTGATGACACACTGAAGGAGGAGGTTGAAAAAGAAGGCAATGATGAGTTTAGTTGTACCTTTAGTTTCAAGTGTAAGTGAGAAAGAGCTGCTATGCTTGGAGTACCCCTGCGCCTCCTTACCCCTTGCTTTGAGACCTGCCTGTATTGCAGTGAGATTATGTTTGGGCACTTTGCACCTCTTCAGCTTTGCTGGCTGTTGGCAGGGGATGGAAAGAGTTGGGACTAAGACAGGATCTGCTCCTCTGTCCTCTGCCTATTGCCTTTCTTATTTCAAGACACTGTAGGCAGTCAGGCAGAAAGAGTGCATCATGTCCAGAGTGAAATAATGACTTGCCTGATGATGTGGCTTATTCTAGTGCAGGGTGCAAGAGGGAAATTGCAATTTCGGACTCTGAGTAGGCATTTAAATCCTACACACTTTAACCTAGGATCTTAGTACTGTGTGCAGTTTGGGCACCACAATATAAGAAAGATACAAAGCTATCAGAAAATATCCTGAAAAAGGATATAAAGATGGAGAAGGGTCTAGAGGGAAAGACAAATGAGGAGCAGTGAGATCACATAGTTTGTGGAGCCTGGAGGAGACTGAGGGGAGACCTCATTGCTACAGTCTACAGCTTCCTCACGAAGGGAGGAGGAGGGACAGGCACTGATCTCTTATCTGTGGTGACAGTGACCGGAGCTGAGGGAATGGCTTAAAGTTGTGTCAGCAGGGGTTTAGGTTGGACATTAGAGAGAGGTTCTTCTCCCAGTGGGTGTTTGGGCACTGGAACAGGCTCCCCAGGGAAGTGGTCACAGCAGCAAGCCTGATGGAGTTCAAGAAGTGTTTGGACAGTGCTCTCAAGCACTTGTTGTGATTCTTAGGGATGTCCTGTGCAGAGCCCAGAGGAGTTGCACTTAATGATCCTTGTAGGGTGCCTTCTAAACTTACTTGAAAAGTTTATTCAAAAATGGCTTAAAGTACTACTACTTTTTTCTGAGGTGGGCACAAAGAACTTGACAAAGGTTCGCAGAATGTTTGTAACCAAACTTTCCTAGCAAACCTTAGAAGTTCAGGAATTTGGCAAAATTTAAAACAAACATTCAATTAAAATAGAACATTTCACAGACCACTGACTTACCCATCAACCTTAATTACCCATATTTCAGAAAATGGAAATTAGGAGTAGAAAAGAAGAAAAATAGAAAAAAGAGGAAAAAAGCCAAGATATAGCTACTGCCCTGGATCCCAGTGTGGTTTCAGCTTCCATAAAATCTGAAGACAATGGGGACGCAATCACGCGTCCTGGGGTCTGCTCTGGCTTCTTGTGGCAAGCAACCCCTGGGCGGGCTTCTAGTCATCTGGCTACCCCTGATGGGGTTGACTGGGGCTCCAGGGCAGGGTGTGGGGCATTGCTTTCAGTGTGCCAGTGATTGGTGGCAGTTCTGAACTTAATGGCTCCAGAGAGTGGGGTGTGGAGCAGTGCCCATCCCATTTTCTGTAGAGCTGCTCCCCATACACACACATTTCAGTTGCTTTGAGACAGTAATAATTTCCTTCAGTCTCTCAGTCCTCCAACTCTATTCTGTGGTTCTATGAATCTGGATTATTGCTGAGGGCCCTGTCCACAGGACCAGCTTAGAAAACCCTGAAGTGCTCTCTACCCAGCATGGAGCCAAGGCAACATAAATAACTGACTGTACTTCTCCAAAATTGGGTCTAATTGAGCTCTGAATGAGGAGTGAGCCAGAGGGGGAGAAAAACAAGATACCCTGCTGCCCCACTCTTTACACAAGAATGAGTGTATTTTACTTTTCCCTTTCTGCACTGAAGTAAATGAAGAAGAAGGTGTTAATTCAGACTGTAATATTGGTATTAGCAAGCTAAGGGTGATAGCATGATTTCTTGTCTTCTTGCTGCATCCATGGGTGCTGCAAGACAGCTTTGGCAGTTACTAAAAGTTAAAAGAAACACTGTTCTGGTTTGGCAGCTGTGTGATGACCTCATTGTTCATTTACTTAATTATGTGTATTTCTTGATAAAACAGTTTCTTATAAAGGGAACAGACTCAAATAATCTACTAGTCTCAGTTTCAGCTTCTTAAAGGTCCAGATGTGGTTTTGCATGTAACTCTGGCTGTTTCTCTTTTTGCAGATGGAGTTCACTGTCTCACGTGTGCCATGATGCTGCTAAACACCGACCTGCATGGCCATGTGAGTATGCGCAGCTATGTGTAGACTGCTCCTATCCACACCATGCTGGGATGGGGTGGTCTTGTAGCGGTCCCTGTGCTGGTGGCTTTCTTCTAAAGCCCCTGCAGATAGCAGACAGTGAGAAGGCTGCACTCCAAGGCTGTTGTCCTGGGCAGGCCTTTCCAGCATGCCTTGATCAGTCATGTGTAAGCTGGCATTGTGCTTGGTGTTGCCATAATGTCTGAGCATACTCCCTGTCCTCACGCCTGTCATTCTGGTGTGCTTACCGTCCTTCCTGCAGCAGGCCCTGACCAGGAAGCTGTGCTTTGGATTGCCTTCCCCTGTACAGTATGTACAAACATGTGGGAAGGCAGAATAAAGATGTGAAGAAGTGAGGTGAAGAGAGGCGAAGAAGTTTTGGGAAGGTCACAAAGGGAAGATAATGTTTGCAGACATTCCGTTGCAGGGAGCAGATATGGTGGAAGCAGAGTTTTGCACAGATAAATGATAGGTGTACTCAGAGCCAAGAGAATGAAGGGGGGATGTGGGCATGCTGAGTGGAAACCCTGTGTTCCTACTGTGCACACCTCTCCCCACTGCCTGCCTGGGTGAAATAGTATTCTGGTTTGAGTTCTCTTAGTCATGCTGCTCCAGGGTGCCAGTAGCCTTAGGATGAGTATTTCAGCACCCATGGTGCAATACACCTGCTATGCAGGTACTCCCATGCTGATGGGAGGCTTCCTCTGCTCTGGAGTTAGGATGGAGGGTGTAAAAACACAGGGAGCGTGACATGACAGTGTGCAAAAGCAGTGGGTTCAGCCAAGCAACTCTGAGGTTTCTCTCTGGCCCTCCACTGCACTTGAAAGAGCTCTTCCAGGAGGGTGTCCCTTAGGAATTTTTACACATTAAGGGTGTTAGATTGGGCAGCAGGATGTGGAGGCACCCTGGGTCTGTCTCAACAGTCTGCTTAGCCCCTGTGGGGCTGTAAGTAATGAAACCAAGACTTTAGTGTTCACAAGGAGTTCTCAGACCCACCTCCATTAATTGAATGTCTTTGTCTGAAGGTTGTGGGAGCAGGAGGGAGTAGGGAGTTGTGAAGAATTTTTTTCTCTGAAGGCTTAGCTTTCCCTACTGAGGGTTGTGTCAGTCATGTGTATATGCGGGGTGCAGGAATGTGCCCCAGTTTGTCTCTTAGCATGCATGGCTTCTCTTGAGAACACCTGAGTCTTTCTGCACAGGTATCCCGCTCCTCAGGGTGGTGAGTAGCCTGGGGCTCCTGCTTTACAGCCTGCCTGGCCTCACAGTTTAGGGAGGGAGACCAAATAATGGTCATGCATCAGCCTGACAGCAATTCTCACTGCTCCCTGCGATACTTTAGTGGGCCCTTACTGTTTTCAGTAGGTACTGGAATAAATGATCTAGCTCTGACCCATCATTGCTGTTGCTGTGTGTAACTTTGGAGGCTTTTCCCACTGGCAGTTGACAGTGTGTTGTTGTGTATATGCAGCTATAGTATCTGCCAGACTCCTGCTTGCATTATATGTCCATGAGTGTGTCATTGTGTTCTCTCCAACCCCTCTGATTTCCTATAATTTTGGTCTTCCTCTTACTGCTTTGCATTTTTCCACATAGGTGGTAAGTTTTGTGTTTTTGACTTGGAATGCAGCCCCTGAAGATATGCCTAATTGCCTGTTTCCTAATGAAGATAATGCTTTGCCCCATCCTTACCAGGATTCTGCTAGAGCAGGAAGCAAATGAATCACAGGGCCTATCTATATACTGAGCTCTGTTTGTTACTGATATACTGATTGTAAGCACAGATACTTCTATTTCACAATCACCTCCAGCGCTTGTAGGGCTGTAATGCAGCTGTTCTGCCTTCAGTTCACACTTGCATTTAACTCTTCTAGACAAACTCTTACTTATCCCCTTTATTTTCCCTTTCTTGCCACACTTCTATTTGTAACTAAGTAGTTTTTGCTAGGTATGTCTTGGAAATGCATGCTTGCTTCTCTGCACAGAGGTCATCATGCACATTGGTGCCAGAGAGTTTCAGAATATCTCTAGACCACCAGCCACATCTTCTGGAACCTCTGTGGCACCATATGGAGATGTTAGCTTTGGTCCTGCAGCAAAATAGCCATTTGTCTGCAATGCCACATTGCTGTTGGCTTTGGTCAGCATGGGGAAGCTGCAAACTGCTGCATGGAGGGAATATATAGAAGTAGGCTGAAGTTACAGGGAGATAGGAAAGCACTTGTAAATCTACTAGACCAGCTCCAGCCTGGAACTGAAGTCTGAAGTTATGAGCTATGTTCTATAAGCTTTGCATTCATAGAGCCAGGATTACAGCCTGTTTGTGTTGTCAGAAGCGATCTGTGGGAAGCCATGAATTGTTCCAGGGTTACTGCTTACCTTTTTTCTGTAGGTTTGTGCTGGCTGCTGCTATGGGATCTTCCTTATTGGCTAGGTGAGGCTGATGGCCAAGATTTGGTGGTTTTCCTGATCATACATTATGGAAGGGAAATAGAGGTTATTTGCTTTAAGCTGTCATGTAACTCATAACATTGAATGACCTGTATTACCAGCTGGTGGGTGCCCTTCCTTGGGCTCCAGTCGTGTGTTAATTTGAGTGCCTCCTTCTAGTATAAGAAAAAGCTCACACAGAGCTCTTCTTCTGTATTTCTTCAGAAAAAGCATGACCTGACAGTGGAAAAGTCTTCACTTGCATCTCTTGACTGATGGTGGTGTTATCCTCAAAGATACCATAGCCATCACAGAGCCCTATTTTCCCCTGTGTCTATACCACATTTCACAGCTCATCTCAGGCTGCTTTCCTTTCCTCAGATATCTCAGATGTCCTTTTTCATCAATGCAGTGTTGTAATTGTTGCCCACTTACAAGGCTCCCTGCATGCTAAGCAGGGGCCTTCCAGCACCTGGGGGACTGAGTACAGACACTTTCTCTGAGGGGTGATGGAGATGGGGATTCAAGAGTCATTTAGGGCAGCCTCAAACCTCTGGATGTAGTTTGGCTCCTACACAAACTTGTTGGAACAGCCAAACTGTTCCTTTCCACTTGTGGCTTATTTGGGCAACTTTCAGTCTGAGACTTACACAGGAAGAGAGGAAAGAGAGTGAGCCTATGGAAATGTCAAGAGACATGGCATGTGTCAAGAGTCATGGGGTACAAGGCGCCATGCAACTACCAGAGATCATCATTGTCCTCTTCATTACCCCCAGTATTAAGTTGGGTTTTTTTTGCAGGGTATGTGTCGGCCTTTGGTGCAAAAGTACTTTACTGCTTCTAGCTATATGCATACAAGGATGCTCATCTATGAGTAATCTCATTAATACTTTCTTAGTGCTGCCTGCCTTAGGCTTGAAGGAGAGCAGGAAGATGCATTTAATCTGATGTTACTCATTCCTGTCATTTGGGAAAGCAGCAGGAATATGATACTGTGTTTCTCTGATACTCCTTTCAGAATATTGGGAAAAAGATGACCTGCCAAGAGTTCGTTGCTAACCTGCAGGGAATGAACGATGGCAAGGACTTCCCAAGAGGGCTCTTGAAGGTAAGGAATTAACTGCACACGTGGGTTTCATTTTTACTGAAAGATAGTTCAAAACAGAACACCCATCTTGCATTTTCTGAATCTTAATTGTCAAACATGACATGTGATAGGCACATTTCTCCTCCCAGAACATACATAATATATATAATGTTTATTCTCTTGTTTTCTTCACTTGATAGTGAAGGAGAGTCTCTGCAGCACAGAGGGGCGAAACTGAGCTGCAGCAGATCTTGCCCCAGAGCTGCGTGCCTTGTAAACTCCTGTGGTCATGCCAACCCACTGTGCTGTCTCCTGATTACAGCGGACAGAAGCAGCCAGTTGGCTCTGAGTGTGAATACATAAAGGCTAAGCCTGATCTCTGTGTACAATCTGGAAGGCCTGTGTGTTTTTTCATCAAAGGTGCTTTGGGGTATTCACATTAGAACTGGAGATGTAATTTCAGATTATAATGTACTGTCTGGCGCAGGCTGCATTGCTTCAGCTTCTGTTCATTAAGTTTGTGCCAGGACTTAAATCTGAAGAATGGGGGAAGAGGCTGAGCAGGACAAACCTTGTTTTATTGTCAGTAATAATGAGAATGTTTCACTTCTTTTTTGTTTGATTACTAGCATGAAGTAGCACTTTGCATAAATGAAGACAGGTGCGCATATACTGGAGTTCCTAATTTATTTATTTTTTCGTAATGGAAATAAAAATAAGAGGCTGCCAGTCTGAGAGCTGACCCAATGCCTATTGAAACAAGCCAACCAAATTAATCTCTTCTGTGGGTTTTGTGTCAGGACCATTGTGAAATACAGGTGTACCCGCATAGTTGAAAGCAGCTGTTTGTTTTCTAGTGTTGGTAATTTCTTCATTTTCTTGAGGGAGCTTTTTCTTGGGCCCTCCTGCTTCAATATAAGCTCAACTGCCCTTTATTTTAGATGTAATGCCCTTAATTTTTAAATCTGTATATCTGCCAGCAGCCACACTTAAATTATTTTTTCCCCCAAGGAATCTCATTTCTCAGTTTGCCATAGAGGGATGTGTTGAGATTAATTTGCCGGCTAATTACAGCCCTTACTGTATAAATAGGTCTCCAGACTGTGTTTAAATAACCTGAGTGTACTGACAGGAGACTTCCACTGGTGCTCACCTGCTGTTTGTTTTCCTGCTGACAGAATTACGCAGTTGTTGCCGTGCCTTGGTGTTTAGCGCTCACCTGCTAATGCTGGGGATGTCTGACTTTTCATCCAAAGCAAATACCAGGGCTCAGTATTTTTTGAACATAGATGGAAGGAGTTTGGTGTTGGTATCCCACTTTGCTTAAGGTTTTCTGCCCTTTTCTGTGTGCTGCCTTGTTGTCTTGAGGACAGAGGCGGTGCTCAGCTTTGGTTTCTCATCTGGCTTGTCTGAAGATTTGATGAACTGAACTTTGCTTTTTAATTTATTGGTGGAGGGGAGTGGAGTGAGTACGAGTAATTATGTGTTCACAGCAGCCATGCCGCCACTAAATATGCGATTACAAAGACTTAGCAGAAATTAATTTTTGCATTAGTCTCAATAAACTAAATTCACAGCACCCTGCTTCAGCACAGCACCAAAGTGCATGTGTATTGCTGCTGCATTAGCTGTGTAGCCACTGAGCATGGGTGAGGCTGCAACCCTTCTCCCTGCATCCTTGCCTAGCCACCTGGGAAAGGAAGAGCAGTTTCCACAGGGTGGCAGTGTGTCCCTGTGGGAGTGAGGTCCTGAGCACCCACTGGTGACTAATGCAGACCTGTGGTGAAGCGAGTGGGCTTTTCTGCCTCTGCAGTCTACCTGTGCTCTCCTCGTAGCCCTGCTGCAGCCTTGTATGAAGCTCTGCAACTCTGCTGAGCCCCAGAGCAAACTTGAGCAGTGCTGGAGGGGAAGGAAGGCAGGGGAGAGCTGAGTGTTCATCCAGGGCTTATGAAGCTCTGTGCAGCATTTATTGTGGATCCAATTCCCAGGGTCAGGGGTGCAAATGCGAATGCTTGGACTATCCAGAAGAGCTGGCTGACAGGTGTCAGTCAAACGTGGCCTTCAGTGAATCCCTTCACCCTGAGTGTGCCAGTGAGTATTTTGTCTGGATAGGAAAATAGCATATCATGAGCCAACCATCAACACATAAGAAGGGACACATTTTTGTGTGATCAGCCTCAGAAAACTCGGGGCATTAGATCAAGTTACTCCTTTCTTTCACCTCCGTGGGGGAACTATCTCTATGTTTTACTAACTTTTTTCCCAGCAGTGAGAACACTTTTGGTACAAACCACAAGGCCTTCATGACCTGATGCTCCTTGTATTCCTAGCTGTGCTTTGAGAACAGGTATTTCTTTCTGGTTTGAAAGTAGAAATTAGAAATGCTAATGTGGTCTTGCTCACCTTGTGTCTTGCTGTCTGTTCATTTAACATTTAAAAAGGTTTTGCTTTTGTACACCCATCTGCACAAAGATTCATTGCCTTTCCTTTTTCTTCACACCTTTAGTCAGATCTGAGTTTGCTTTTAAAGTTGGGACCCATAAAGACAAATATGCCAAACTGTGATTAAAAGTGCACTTCTCCCCATGGGCTCTGCTTGTAGTATTCATGTATTCATCACATATATGTACGTAGAAAGGGAAGCTGTGGCTAGGATCTTCCTCCTTGGAAAGAAAACAAAATCAATCTGACATTTTGGCGGTGTCAAACCTCATGATTACAGTGTATGAGTGGTTTCTTTCTCACAGGCTCATGCTAGCTTTAATCTGCTGTAGTGATACCATCTCACAGTGATATTCTGGGGAATTGTACTGTGTGACTGGAGCCTTCTTCAAAGCTGGGCTTCACAAGATTTTCTGGAATGAGGAGGAGATTGGCTTGGAAAGAGCCTAATTTTGACCATACATTCATGCTTCGATTCCTGTGGGCAGTGTGGTCCCCACAAATAAAGTGCTGGTATGGTGCTAGCCGCAATGTTTTCCTTGTCATCTTGAGACAAGGTGTGTGGGAGTCCACTCCAAGAAGGTGGCAGTAGCAAAGCCTTTCATATGTAAGGCGAGAAAATGTCTTCTGTGGTCCACAGATTGCAAGAAGGCATCACTGAGGAAATAGATCCCTGCTTTTGTTAGTCAGTGTTCTGGGAGGGGTGCTCTGTTGTTAGGCTATATGCAAAGTGCCCCTGTCCTGCGTAAGTAAATGTCCTCTGCCTTTACAGTGTCCAAGACACCTCAGTCATGGAATCACGGGCATCATCCAACCTCTAACATGGGCTGACTGGTAGCAGTGCTGCCCCATGACATGAACACTGGATGTGGGGAAGTCATACGTGGCTGTGTGTCTTTTGGTAGGGGATGGTAGCTCTTCAGTGACCTATTATACCATGTGGGAGCCTCCATCATGCTGAGGTACCTGGGATGCTTTTCAGGGACTTGGCTAGACTCATCCTGTCAGGTGCTGCTGATGGAGATAAGATGCCAATCCTGCATAAAAAAATCTGCTTTTTCTCAAAGGCTGTTTTTT
>JANRMJ010000079.1:43389565-43400717 GCA_025584955.1 Alethe diademata
GATGCCAATCCTGCATAAAAAAATCTGCTTTTTCTCAAAGGCTGTTTTTTGGGTGGCCTTATCTCCTGCAGAAGCACTATAATGAAGTGACCAAATTAACTTGGAGTTGCTGGTGCTGAACTCTTCCAAAGAACCAGTCCTCCTTAATTTCCTAAATGATCTGAATTCTTGATCAAGATTCCTGGAATATGCAATTTCCTACAGAAGCTGCAAAGTAAGGTTTATCTTATGTTGCTGTCGGTTCCCTGCACTTTAATTAAGGGGTTTTTTTGCCGCTGTTTTTCTGCTTCCTCTTGCTCTCCCTCTCTTTGTTTAATTCTCTTTGAAAACCCTCCAAAGCAAACACTCACTTTAAAGAGAATTACTAGCATCTTCATCCATCCAATCATTTCAGGTATTTAGCAGAGAGAATGAGCATCAGGTGGCTAACTTCTCCCTGCACAGCCTCAGCCCTCCTTTATGGAGAGGAGCTCACACTAATTGGACTGTTGTGCGCACCCTAATTGCTCTAATCAGCAGTCTATGTACTTTATCCATGTTGTCACTTTTTGGCAAGAAACTCCCACCTTCCAGGGAAACCTGATGAAGTCAGGGAGATGAGAGCATGTAATAGCATGCCAGGATGGCCCCAGGAACACCACACTGACTGCTGTAACACCCTGCAGCAGAGGGCAGAGGAGGGAGAGGACCAAGAGTCTTGCTCCACTGAATAAGACAGAGGTCTGCCTCCTTGTTTCTTCCCCAAAATAAAGTTTTACCTCTTAAAAATACTTCTGTTGGAAATAATATTTTTGCGCCATTTCTTATCTGTATGAAATAGATCTGTTATAGAAGGCCCCTTTCTGCTAAGAGACAGCAAAATCTAATCTGGCAGTATAAAAGTCAGGGAATGCAGGATTAAGTCATTAATCCTTGTCTTAAACAGTTGTTTTTGAACGTATACTTTCAGAGGAGCCAGAGATCCATAGTGACTGTAGGGAACACGCAGCTTGTCTTCACTCTTCTCCATCCTTCCTGAGAACCTTCCTGCCATGACAATCTTTGTTTTCTTCAACTTTGAGATTTTTTGGTGTTGTCATTTGTCCTATTCAAGAGCAATAACCATTTAAAGCATGCTTGTGCAGAACTGAGGATTGGAGCAGGTTATGATGGTGTGTGTATTGCTTTGTGCCCCTTATAGAGATTCCGGACACCATCCAGCCCTGTTGAAATGCAAATACATTTCCCTTTTGCATTTCAGGAACTTGCTTCAGAGCATATAAAAAGAAAAATCTATAATCTATATATTTTTTCTCAAGTCAAATAAACCCAAATATTGAGTTGAAGAAAGCCTCATGATAGCAAAAGCCTCATACCAACTATGTCTCTGAGCAGGGAAAGCAGAACTTTAAACAAGACTTAAAACAGAACATTTTTTGAAGGTGATCCAAGAATTAGGATTGTTTTGCGTAGTCTAGCAGTGGTACGAGGGATTGCTTATCTAACTGGGAAACAGGCTGAATTTCAGGATGGACCTGTTCTGCTTTGACAATCTGCATTTCTCTGAATTATTTTTGCTCCTTCAACCTTTCACCTCTTTACTTTCCAATTGTTATTCAGAAGATCTCACCTGGTCTACCAGGCTTTTGTGTCAGCAAGGAGTGAAACCCAAGCAGAGTCAGCTAAGAATTTCCATGTTACTGGCTGCAATTATGTGGCTCAATACCAGCCTCATAATGAAAATTTGGGGGGTTAATTTTCATCTGTGGAGGCAAGCTGTTTGTAGTGTCTTGTCCAGGTGGATCAGGCAAGGGAATTACTTGATGTTTGGCTTCTCCAGCCTGTCAGCCATGGCTGTCACTTGTCTCCTGCTGCAACTGAAATGCATAGCAGGTTCCAAGGATGAATGTCGACTGTCGAGTGTGGAGGATACAGACTGGTAGTCTCCAGGAATGATGCACTCTGCCACTTTAAATGAGGAATTTTGGGCTCTTTTCAGACTGGGAATTCTCTAATACAATGTCACACGTACATTTTGGTCCCTATGACATATTACTCCCACCTCCATGTAGGTAGAAAACAAATTCTGAAAAACATTCTTTGATCTTCCACCCACTGAACTGCTTGAAATTTAAGTTCTGTGCTGCGTCTCAAGGGAAGGAAGAGTAGGAATATAATTTATACCATATTTAAAGAAAAAAATAAAAAAAAGAAGAAGAAGAGAGAACATTCCTTTCACCAGCTTTAGGATCATTGCTGTATAAATCTTTGGTATTCCTTCCTTCTGTTTGTTGCCACACTTTTCAAATAGCTTTGGACTACTCTCTCTCTGACCCAGTTACACTGTTTTCTGTCAAACAAGATTATTAAGCTGCTCCTTAAACTCAGATATTTGTTTTCTTCTTTCTTGTGATATTAAATGGAATATTTAGTTTCCTTCTGAGGTCATGCTTTCTTGGATAATTAAGTATTCACAAGATCCTTGTACAAATATGGGACAAATCCAAGGCACAAGCGTTCTGGAAGGGTTCTGGAAGGTGTCAAGAGAGGTAGGAAGGATTTCGCCTGCTTTTGGGGCAAGGTGGCTGGACGTGACTCCATAGGTAGATGTAATTGTGAAGAAAAGGGATGTCAAAGGCTATGCCTGTTTTTTCCCACACCATAGTGCAATACCTACAGCCACAGGTGAGACTCACTTGTAACCTGTGTGGATCTTAGAGTGGCCTCAATTTCCTTCCTCCCCCTCTCTTCTCCCACTTCTCCCTATTGTGCCCCCTCCCTTTCTTTTTACCCCCTTCCTTTTGCTCTCTTCCTTCCTTTCCCCTCCACGCCCATGTCCTCCACTTCCTTTTCCTCTTTTTGTTGATGTTGTGTTTTGCTATTTGAGTCAGAGAGAAGCCTTAGAGGATGGCTGTTTTTTTAATGCAGATGTCTAGGGTGAGGGGTTTATTTCACTGCAGGGACAGAGGCAGAGATTGTTTGGGGCTGATCTGAGATAGTATGTAGACTTTGCATCTCTTCACTTTCCTGTGGGTTTCTGTCACACCTGTGCGGAATTTTAGGGTTTTGATGCTTTTATGGATTTGCTGCAAGTACTGCTGTTTTTTGTAGTTAAATTTGTCTGCTTTACCTTAAGGAACTTGGTGATCTGTGTTTGTCTACTATATGGCTCACTTAATTTCTGTGAGCTCTGTTGATAGCAGATGATAATTCCTAAAAGGAGGAATTCAAGAAGAGGAACTTCCCCGCTTAGATACTATAGTGCTTTGCCAGGAAGTACAACAGCTAGTCTGTGAAACAGCTGTTTTCAGGTCTGCTGCAAGAAATATGAAGATGGCTGAAGGCATCTTTTCACTTGCAGTGCTAGTCAGGATAACAGAGTGCATGATATCTTTGCATCCCTGTTATTATCCAACATCTTGTTTTCATGCAACCTGTGGTCTCCTATCATTCTCAGCAAGGCACTTACCTTACGAGTGGTTTCTTTTGGCACAAGATGCATCATGGATCCCAGAGATACTGTGATACCAGGATTCATTTGATCTTCCTCCAGTCATTGTGGTTTTATCGTTCTGCTACTCCTAGGTGCTTATTGATGTAAAAAGTCAATTGTAAAGACTTGTGCTGTGACCGTGAGCTGCTGGTTGTGGATGCTCTTTTAGCCTTCTTCTCATGTAACTTAAACCAGAGATAGTTCAGTTGCCCTCATGCAGTCACCCATCGTTCCCCCACCATTCCAGCTGTTACCCTGCTAGGATTCCTGTTGATCTGGTTGCTTGTGCATGTAGAAATGAAGTTGCTCTAGTATTTCTGCTGTTCACGGGAGACGTTTAGATTTAATCTTGATTGTCAGCTTCCCCTAGTCAGCAGACCTCAGAAATCGTTATCTTAATATTACACAAATTTTATGTTGATCAGTTTTAAGCTCTTGTTCTTTAGCCATTGTGTAAGAGTAGCTTGTCTGTCGGAATTAACTTTCCTCTTCCTTCTTGTTTTGAGGAGAAGGGAAAAAAGATAAAAGAATGAAAGATGAAGGACAAAGGAAAGATTTAATGTTGTTTATTTAACAAACAGCATTTATTGTCAACATTAAGTAGTTCTGCCTTTCTGTGCTACACAAATATGCTATTGGCTTCTGAGGGTATATTTGAAGTAATTGATATGCGTGTGTTTGTGTGTTTTGTCAGCTTGCGTTGTTTATATTTGTCATTGACATCAGGTTTAAATGACACTAATGAATTCTTGTGACTTTGTTTGAGGACATTGGATTTCTTTGGATACAGTAATGTGGTCCTTAGGTTTGTACCCCAAAAGCCAATATTTGAATATATGAATTCTGCAGTTTTTCTTCTTGTGTTGTTGATTCACTGAATGACATTAGGAAGACCAAACAAGGACTGAGTACGTTTTGCCTCCCAGGGAAACTTGACTGGTGGGAGGAACAGATGGGAAGGAGCTTATTTCAGGGTAAGTTGGAACAGCTGCCCATTTCCTCTATGGGTGATGGGATCTAACATAGTGCCTTGTGACAAGAGAAAAGCTTTTGTATGGTTTTAAAAGGACAAGATGGAAAGAATAATAGAGACTGGTTTTCTACTTCTGCATCTGTTTTGACGCAAAGTTTAAAATTTTCCTGCTGGTTTATAGTTTGCTTCTTAGAGTAACTGATAGAGAAGGTCGCTATATAGGAACATAGTCCTTTTGTTCACCCCAGTTGTGTCACTGACTAAACAAAGATTTACATTCTGCCCCTTTCCTACCACCTCTTTGCTAACCTCTGAACAAGAGGAAGATCCTGAATTCTTGACATGCTTGCAGGGTCCCCTGGGTGTGGTCAGCTCTGATTTTTCTGATACTGCACAGCTATTCCAGCCCCTCTTTAAAAACATCCCTTCTATTCCTCTATGAAACACTTTTCCCTCAGAAATCCCTGTCGCTCAGTTACAGAGATAAATCAATCCTGTGTGCATACTAATTTCTAAAATGGTGGGTCTTCTCTAATGTCGAAGCATGGTTTTTCCCCAGAACAACAGTTAGTGTGTACACAGAATACTGCTTCAGTCAGGAGTACGAGATTGTATTATCACTTGCGGGTGTAAATCAGGGACACTGATGAAATCTGAACTGAGTTCCCAATCTGAAGATATTCAAGGCTTCAAATGCATGATCTCGGGAGGCTCTGTTTGGGAGAGTGTGAGCTGAATTTTCCATACTCAATTGAAACAAGAAGAAAGAACATGACTCTATGTCATCCTTGGAGTTTTGGACTGCTGCAGAAACAGACTTGTTCCTTTCTGAAGTAAGGTTTCTGTCCTACCCGAGCATCTGCTAACTTCAGCTCAGAGAATGCTAGATAAACTGCTGGAATTAGGCAGCAGTGATGGTGCTGTTGGCAACAGAAGATAAATATTGCTTTGATTCAGTCTGGCTTGTGTTTAATAATAAAATTGCACTGTGTAATTGACACTGGCCTAGGCCTGTGTGTGATATTTAGGGAGTATAATTATTTCAGATGTGTTGAGGGTGCTTGGGGAGTTGGCCTTATAAATCTGAGAGCAAGAATAATCTGCTAGGCAGGGGGCTGCTAGGATAGAGAGTGATTTGTGGCCATTTACGTAGCACCTGTCAGGACCTGCTGCTTAGCTCATCTGCAGCTATATGACTGCAGTGCAAATTTCCTCTAAGAAGAGATTTTTTTTTGAAAAGCTTTCCCACAAGGACTGGATAATTTCACATGGGTTAAGTAACATAAAACCTTTCTTGCAAAGTAGCAGAAGTAACTCAGAAAAAGATTCCTTTCAGCTGTCCTTTAGCAATGACAGGTTTGTGTAAAAAAGGGGCACATTTGGGATTTGATCTTAATGTGTGAGGTAGGGATGGGCTTGCTAGATCTGACTGCTGTGGAAATGAAAATGTACTTTTCTTGTTGGCCAGAAGGGCCTCAAGCAGGACAGAGGCAGAATCTGTGAGGAATCAGAAGTTTCCCACCCCAGGGATGGTTTTTGTGTTGATATTTAGGTAATCTGACCATTGTCTGTCAGCAGGTCTACACCTATTATAGTCTATGGGAAGAATATGCACCTTGTAGCTTCCTTGGGGGCAACATGAGCAAAAGGTTAATGCTATCAGAAAGGTTTCTGCCTGCTGGGGAGACAGCAGCATCTTTTATGAGCAAAAATTCACCTAGGACCATTATGTGGCTGTCTAGCCATTTACCCTGTAAGAATATAAGCTCCTGACTGCAAGAGGCTGCAAGGGAAGATGTAACCAGGGGAAAAGTCCACTCAGTTCATACGCATCTTACTTATCCCTGGGTGCTGTTGGGTGCATGATATAAGGTAGGCAAACCTCTTACTTTGCTTTCACGTGGCTTGGCATACATGGAATGGGACTCAGACATAAATGCAGACTGGAGCCTCCTCACCCAGCTTTTGGCTGCCTGATGTATCTCAGCATGGGACATTTACCTCAGGGCGCCAGGGCAGCACCGCCTCATTGCTGTCTGTGTGCACAGACTTGCTCCCTATGTGTCTTAGTGGGAGTGGGATGAGAGCCCCCATGTCCTCTCACAACCCTACACCACTGCTGCTGTCACCCTGCCTGGTGATATGGTGGTATGGGGCAGGTTGCTTAACCTGGCGTTAGCCTTGCTGCAGAGTCTTGCAGCTCCTTGTGCACCCTCTGCACAAACTATTTGCCTTTTCTGGGTTTGGGACAATGTCCCCATTGTCCACTTTTGCCTTGCTGCTCACACAAGCTGCTCCACCTGTCCGGTGTGTGTCGGCAGTTGTCATGATCCTCTGCTGAGCAGAGTAGAGCAGAGCAATCTCTCTCTCTTTCTCTCACATTGGAGCACGTTGCCATGGCAATGCACAGTCTGCTGCACTCTGGGTCTCCAGGAGCCAGAAATGATGGTTCTTTTGCAACATTGAGGTAAACATCTCTCTTTTCCTGTATTTAGCGCATCCACCCCTCAGTAGGAGTACCAGTTCCTTTTGGCCTCAGCTTCCCCTTGCCCCCTGCATGAAGGCACGTGGCTCCAGGCAGAGAGTGTGCCTGGCCTCCGGCACCACGCTCCTGTGGGTTGGAGTGGTGCCTCTGGCAGGGGTAGTGGTCCTCCCATCACTGGCCGTATGGGTTTGCCGTGAGGGAGAAGCAGGGTTGCACTCAGGAGCTGCATCACTTGTGGGGCCAGCCACTGGAGCATGCGGATTGCTTGTGAAGGGGTATGGCTACAGCTCCCTGGCTGCCGAGTGTGGAGATGAGTCCCTAGGTGCTTGTTCACAGCTCTGCCGTGGATTTGCACTGATCACCTTGGGAAAGTCATCTCTTTTCCCATAAGCTCCTCTTAGAGAGGGAAAGTGGTCTTGCTGTCTCTTGCACCTTGGGGAGGCACGCCACGGACTCTGGCTAATGAGTGCAAACACTTTTGGAAATTTGCTGATTTGTCTCTCTGGGGCTTGCCAGTACTTTGTTATGGTGCTGTGGGTTTTCACTCATTTCTTTGGTGCTTTGGGAATCCGTCAGTATTTCTCACATCCAGAAGCCTGTAGCTGGCAGGTGATTGAAGACTCTTTTTACAGTGTTCTTTGTTATTGCAGGCAGTAATGAACATGGCAGGCTGTTGCAGGCAGGGAAGTGTGGCCGCGTGAACTGAAAATGAATGTCTTGCTTGATCTGCTGGCATTTTTTCCAGCATCTTTCGCTCCACCTCTCTGCCTCTCACTGTTGGTGTGTGTATGAAGGGGGAGTTGATGCTGGAGAGGGAAGCGGAGCAGAGCAGGGGAGGAGTTTCTGTCAGCCTCTTCTTTTTCCTTTTCTTTTTTTTTCTCTCATGCAGTGACGTGAGCAATGCCTGGAACAATCAGGCTGGCTCCAAACACTGTGCCTGAAGATGCTGGAGAAAACAGCCTAGTGTGCTTTAAGCGAACACTGATTGCTTGAGCCTGGGCTCTCCAGTCGTAACCTTTTTCTGTTCCTCTGCAGAGAATTGGGAAGTTTCATTAGCTTTCTTCTTTCCCATCCCATACACTCACTTTTGGAAATGATTGGAGTTAATAGTGTTCAGAGCACCAGCAAAGTCCGAGTGAGAGCCACAGGTTCGGTGAAATACTCCCGAGAAGAATCTCTCTGGCGGCAGTCCCATCGGTCAAAATCTATGAAAATCTCCAACTCCTCTGAGTTTTCTACTAAAGAAAGCAAGGTAAAGGACTAAATATTAGTAGTGTTTTGCTTGGTTAGGCATGGGGTTGGTGTCGTGAAAAGGTTATGCTTTGCACGAGTTAAGAGCTCTGGATGATCTGCAGTCATCACAGGATTGCTGTCAGGTCATGAAAAAAAAATCTCTGCGTTTGAGGAGAGACCTGAAGGGGAAAGAGCTCTGGTGTTACAATGATCGGGTATTAGTTGAATGTCCTGAGCTTGCTGCAATAGTAAACAAGGAAAACTTGTTAGTGACAGTGCTAGTTAGAGCTCTACTCTTGGGGAACATGCCAGAGTTGGCAGGTGATGTCCTTGGGATTATCGGTTTAATGGGAATTGTTTCCCGTAGAAAAAAATTTTTTCTCCTTATCTACAGCTCTGTGGTTTAGTAGGTGTGGTGCTAGGTGAAAATATTTTCTCGCATGCATGATTAAATATTCCTGTCAAGTACTTATTAGGAAGGCATTGCTTGTGCATTTATAGGAATACATTAGTGTGTTATAATGGTTGGTAGCACAGACAATTCCCAGCTGCTACAGTGACTGCGTGCAGCATCTCCTCACCCAGCCCAACCCAGTTATTCAGTTCCTAAGCAAACAACCTCCACTCCATGCAGCATCTCTTTTTTTCCCTCATCCCTCTCTCCCGCACAATAACTGAGAAGCATCCAGGAACTCCTGGCAGGCGCTTTAAGATCTGTCTCTGTCTCTGTCTCGAAGTGCTCTATTTCTCCAAGGGTTGGATGAACTTTATGCAGTGACCAAAATGCACTGATTCTGACCTTGGGATTAAAAGATACGACCACTTGCAAAGGTGTACTGAATCAGGGTGAAACACTTCAGAGCATCAGCCAAGCATTTAACTATGTCTTGGGTCCATGTGTATGCAAAGCAGGCAGATGTATGGATCTTCCTGTAGTGTCTCTGCCCTAAATCTCCTATCTATTCTGTGAGAAACCTCCTCTGCTATCGTGAAAAGACCCCAGTGCTGCATAGTAGTTCCCAGCAGATCACTCTCTGCTAGCTTACAGGTTGTATGGCGTTTCAGATCCTGAGCTGTGTAACTTTAATCACAGGGTACTGCAACCGGAAATAAATCTAAGTATTTCTTTCAGTTCAATTTAATGAGCCTCTGTTTTCAGGACCTTATAAACCATATCTAAAAAATAGTGTATTGCTGAGTTGGGGCAGAGAAATAGCATGGCCATCATTTTCAGGCTGTTGCTGGTGCAGTATATGCTTCTCCAACAAATACCAAAGTAAAGGCTGCATTTTGCAGGTGATCTGGGACCCTGCTGTCATGATCACTTTCAGTGAGAATAATTGCACAGTATTTGGTGAGAGGATTTATTCATGAAAATTCTCGTGCATATAGTAAGAACTCAAGTCTTTTGATGTTAGATGAATTACTTAATCTCTGTATCTTCCCTCTCCCCGGCTTTTTGTCCACTGTGTATGCATGATGTAGCGTCCTCAGGGCAGGGACCTTCTCCCAGCGGTTGTGTCTGACACAATTAGTTAACTACTGCAGTAATGAAAGCTCTGTGTTCATTCCTCCGTGGAATTCACATTTCTTCCTTTTAAGTGCTGTAGATTGTTATTTGAGACATAACCACTTCTTTTCCTGCCTATCTCAATAAGCTGGGAAGAACACTGCAGCTTTGTTTCAGTTTGTTGTGCTGTTGCCTTATTTCAAACAAAGGCTTTCATATCTGTGGGGCATCTAAGATGTATAAAAGCTGTGTTATGGAGGTCTGAGAAGATCTCTGCATTCCCTTCAGTGGTGCCTGCCTGGTTGATAAGATGACAAGTAGCTCTGCAAGTGATTGGTCTCGTGATTTTGGATAGTCCTGTTCTTTGCATCTCTCTATTTCCCCTTCTGATCTTTGTCTGCCCATTTATTTTGCTAAGATGTCACTGATTTAGAGAACTGATTTATAATTGAGCTTTGGCTCTTTGATGCTGTTGTGTTGGTGGAAGAACCGGGAGGCTGTTAATCTGTAGTGTGGCAAAGGAGCTCTTTTTATCAGCATAATTATGCATATGTGTTCGTGCATCACTTCTCAGGAAATGTCTTCAGTTCTAGGCCGGGTTTTTCTGGACACTGATGCCATGTAGATCTCCTCAGTCTTAAGTAAGGTTTGGTTTGTAGACCTGTCCTCTTCATATTTCTTTGATGTGTTCCCCTCTTTGTGTCTGGACTGCCTTGTATTTTATCTGCTCCCCATATAAAGTAATTACAATGCTTAAGAACTGTTTCTGTGACTGCTTCAGCTGACATTGGGCAGGAGATACATTTAAACCATTTGTGTCTCAGAAACATACTCCTCTTTTCCTTTTCACTTACATGACTCAATCTATTTTGGTAAGCTAGAGAGTATTATGCATCCTAACTAACATTAGAGAGTATTACGCATACTAACTAACATGCTTTAGTTAGCATGAGCAAAGCACCAACATGGTGCCTGCAGGTGAGGTGTGCCTCCTGCCAGTGTCAGAGAAGCTAGGTAGCCCAAGTACCTTGCATCTCCTTGGCACACATCAGGTAGTGCAGCTGTGTGGACACGCTTCACTAGGGGGATATGTCCTGAGTGTGTATTATGGGCAAGTACTGCAGCCTTAGGCCAGCAGGAGAACCTGTGAAAGGATACTGTGAATTCTGTACCATTGTTCTCTGGAGGGCAGGCTCAAGTCCAGACTGCATGCAAGATGAGTCAAAGGATCTTAGGATCATCTGTGTGACCCAGCATGCTCAGTAGTCTCTTCTTCTGACAGATTTTTTTTATGCAGCCATGGACTGAATTGCCAAGTACTTGTGCCTGTCCTGCCTGCAAATGCACAGGGCCAATAAAACAGCTTGAAATAGGCTGTGTAGAAATAGGCTGTGTAGGTACTCCACTATCAAGAATTACTTATCTAGCCTTTTTTCTATTTTTCTGTAATAATTCAGTATGCTGCCTTACTATGACACT
>JANRMJ010000079.1:43407483-43420566 GCA_025584955.1 Alethe diademata
TGCATCCAGCTCTGGGGTCCCAGCACAGGAAGGACAGGGAACTGCTGGAGTGAGTTCAGAATAGGGACACCAAGGTGATTAGGTGGATGGACCACATTCCCTATGAAGACAGTCTGAGAGAATTGGGATTGTTCAGCCTGGAAAAGAGAGGGCTTCAGGGTGACCTAATTGTTGTCTTCCAGTCCCTGAACAGAGCCTGCAAGTAGTTTTTACAAGTACATGTAAGGAAAGGGCAAGGGGCAATGGCTTCAAACTGAAAGAGAATAGGTTTAGACTGTGTGTAAGGAAGGAAATCTTTACTGTGAGCATTATGAGGCACTGGAACAGATTGCCCAGAGAAGCTGTGGATGCACACCCCTGGAAGTGTTCAAGGCCAGTTTGGATGGTGCTCTGAACAGCCTGGTCTAGTGAAGGGTGCTTCTGCCCATGGCAGGAGTATTGGAACTAGATGATCTTTAAGGTCCTTTCCATGGCTATTCCATGGTTCTGTGTTCTTAAAAAGGCGCAAACCACAAACCCCAAAACCTTCTTGCTTGAGAAAATGACTGTAATCTCAAAACATACATTCTGTATTTTTTTCTTAGATGAAATTTCTGCTGAAGGTTCTCACACTGCTGTTAGCAGATTATGGGACCTTCTTGATCAAAGACTGCGTGCTTGCTGGTATTAGCTGGGTATCTTTCCTCAACACAGTAATGTATGTGTTGTTGAGGTCAATCAATAATTCTATCTCATTTCTTTCCCTTTGCAGGCCCTCTACAATTCAATCAAGAATGAGAAGTTGGAATGGGCAGTGTAAGTATACTTCTATTGTAGAAATTAGTAGTTTAACAATAGTACCTCTGTAGTAATCTGTTTATATGTCCTATGTCACCGTCTGTGTGGGCTCCAAAGCCTGTAGAAGATAGCCTGCGTACATAATGAGTTTGCTTTTTTGCTAATGAATGACCTGGCAATACAACCTCATCTGTTTCTCCAGCAAGGGGAGTTGTCAATGATAGGAGCCAACTGCATTTGTAAGGAAAGAGGACGTTTCATTTAGTAGGAAACTTCAGCCTGAAAAGAGAGAAATTAAATCCTCTGTTGTTCTATGACTGCATAAATAAAACAGAAGTTGACGTCTCCCTTTATCTTTCTGTTCATTGTGTCAGAACCACTGAATAGAAACACACTTCTTGGATTGAGTTTCCTGCTGTTGGTTGATTGTCTTGGTTTGTCTCCTGATTAACTATGGATAACTTGACAACAATCTAATGTGAAAGATGATAAATTGGACAAAGTCTGATATTACTCCCTCCAATCCTTAGTTGCTTTTGACAGGCTAACACTTGTTAACTATGTAAATGCTGCAGACAAGAAAAAGCTTCAGTTTCTGATTGTGTCAAACTGACATTTCTCTGTGCTTAGGTTTCATGTAGTCTAGTTACGCCAGGAAAGGGTAGAAGTGTCTCCTTTTGATTTTTCCACTTGCAGAACAGTGGATTTTGGTATAAAATAGGAAAACGATATCTTTCATATATTTTAGCTATACAAAGGTATTTCCCTGCATGTATTTACATATCTATAACCTCACCTTCTTGGGAACAGTGTATGTCTGGAATGCATGCTCCTGCACCTCTTGTCCTGGAAGTTCTAGCGACTGCCGTAGGTCTTGCAGGCCCAGTGGCTTCTGGTCTTCATTGTTTTAAGTTCATGGCCTGCACACAAATTTCTTGCCAGGATGTTCAGCCTTACAAGGGCAGCTGGTTCCAAGTGGGATTGCTGTCCCAGTTCAGAAATGTGCTAAGTGATGTCAGAGTAGTAAAGAAGGTGTGCTATTAATGGAAATCAGCAAGTGCCATATCTCTGATGAGCGTTGAAAGTCCTGGTGGGAGACATTTTCACAGACTGTGTCTTGGACCTGGAACATGCTGTGTGAATGTCACACCAAAGCTGTTTGCCAGACACTGCCACAGGTAGTTTAGAACCAGCAGAATCCATTATGTGACTTTCTCAATGTCAGAATTTTCCTCCAGCTCTTGCCAAGAGACCATATCGTGTCTAATACACTTGGGCAGCCTCCAGGTGGGAACTGGCTCATGACTGGCTCTGCTCCCGTGAACCTCAGTCAAGGTGATTTATGAGATCTTGCTCCTGTATAGCTGGTAACTGCTTTTGCATTTATGTAGTCTAGTCCATGCCCTTTGTTTGGGGGAAAATTCCAAGCAAGCTTGAGGAGGGATTATTCAGACTCTTTCTTAAATAAGGCTTTGTTGGATATAAAGCGGCCTTCTTACAGGAGAATGTTCAAAGCTGCCAGTTGCCTGTTCCAGTTTGAGACTGACATGTAGCTAGGACTGATGTTACAATTAATTTCCGTGATGAGAAAGAAGGCTGATTCTGGGCATAGTCAGTACCTTTGGAACTGAGAGTACTGGCTGGAAGAGGGAGTGTGAAGATGTTTCTCTTCATTTTTATAGAGATGTGTGATTGGTGCAAAGTAATAACCCCAAGAAGCCCTGGGGCTGCCTGAGCTTGAGGGAGGAGGCACATAACTCTCTTGCTCTTCTGTTGTGATCTGCAGAGAAAGCTAAATTGTGAGGAGACATGGTCAGTTTTGTTCTGTTGAGACCAAAGAAAATTATCTCTCTCTTCCAAAGATTATTCTTTTGTCTCCTTGATGCACTTGGCAAGGTAAGAAGTGGGAGGTAAGGCAAAGGTAAAGATAGGACTGTAAACCCTAGTATAAGCATTCTTGCAATGCTGGTATTTGGAAGGAATGACTTTCCTCCAGCCAGAAATCCTTTGAGGATCTAAGACACTCATGAGCAAAGCAAAGGTTTAAGAGCTGCTCTGAAAGTACATTATTTAGTGGATTAATGGCTATCAGTAAGTCCATAGGCAGGAAAGGGTAACGGTGAAACATAAGATGGGGAAAGACTGCTATCCATCCCTTATCTTACTAATTGTGAGCTAGGTGTGTTATCGTCTTAAACAGTTTGCAGTACATTTCCAGTAGAATTATAGTCTGATCCAAAGCCCACACAAAGAAAAGGCTACCACTGACTTCAATTTTGTAACCACAAGAGGTGACACCCTAACCAGCAGATGTTTACCAGAGACTTTCAGTAGGAGTGTTCATTTATCCTTTTTGAAAAGCGTGAGTACACCTCTGAAGAGAGAATTGCATTACAGCTCTTCTTCAGTAGTAGTACATAGTTCAAGTTTTCCACAAAGTTAAAAGTGAATCACATACCATAATCTTAAAATAAATAGATCTGAGCTGGAATTTACACTGAACTGGTGAATGTGGGATCCTGAAAGCACACTTCTGCTCCACACTGCAAGCCCCAAAGGTGTGAACTGTTCTTCTTGTCTGTTGTGGATGGGCTTAAATTTGAAACAAGGGAAGTTTGAAATCAACCTTTAAAAAAGTTTTCTATCAATTTAAACCAAGGCACAGGTTTGCCTGGATAAACTAAAGGAGTGCTTTAATTGGAGGTTTTTGTGAACTGGTTGTTTTGTCTGGAATGGATTAGGAAGAGGAGATCCAGCAGCAGAGGCAAAGAGATAGATTGCGTGGCCTCCTAACATCCCTTCATTGTCTATAATACTATATCCGAAGGTTTTTAGGTGTTTCTCATTCTTTAGCTTTCACACTGATCATTGTCAGCTTTAAGCTGAAAAAGAAAAATCCGTTTGATTACGAAGATGCCAGAGCTAAATATGTTTTATTTGCATGATGTCTATATGGAAATGTTATGGTGGCCATTATTGTTTTCATTTGTTTGTAATACTGTGTCTGTTTACTGTTGAAGATAATAGGAATAAAAAAATAATCGTCTTAAAATAGGTGATCTAGAATTAATATATGAACTCCCAAAGCACTGTTTACAAAATTGCTGCAGCCAAATGGCTGCATTTGAGCCAGTTGAGTCCCAAAAGCTGCCTTTCAGCAGAACAGTGTAGTTTTCAGGAGAATTAGTTAGTTTTTCAGTAGCCAATGATATACTTCTTTATCCAGAGAAGTTTACAGGGGCATGGTATATTCTTTTCTTGTTTTTCTGGACTACACTGAAAAATTATCTCATTTCAGCCAAAACAAAACAGGTCATTCAGATAGTGATGGTGGGAAAGAGATGCCAAATCAAACTGTGATGCTGAGATGTGCATAGTTATAAAGATATCTGTGCTGAAGCTCACCTTTTTCTAGGTCAAACTAAGAAATTTCTCTCTATTATAATTAACTTTTGTCTCCCAAGTTCTAGGCTGGTTTCTGTTTGCAACTTCTTGATTGATTTTCATGCGGGGTCAGGTGGTATTCAGTCTGGTTCTCTTTTCTTCCCTCTTCCCACTGGGAAAGATGCCAAAGCTTCTCTCAAATAAATTTCCTAATACAGATGCTCTTAGTACCATGGATGCATGTTACAAACACGAATTTTTTTTTTCAACTGCAGTGTTTAAATAAATGATCTCAACCTTCTCCTGTGTCATGTAAGTTTGCTATTTGAACAAATGCAGAGATGAAGCAGAGTTTTAAAAATAAAGGGCTTGACCACATTGTTTCAGATTAGTGATTTCAAAATTTCCTGAGGCAGAGCCTCAAATCAGACCATAGAGTGTACAGAAATAATTTTGTTACTGAGAGAATCAGATGGTGCTTTTCTCCCAGAAGACAGAAATGGGACTTCCTTGTATAGGAAGAGGGAGAGGCAGAAAATGCTTTTCTTCACCAAAATGGCATCATCTGCATTTTTGTGTTTTTCACATCTATGTGTTTGAGAGTAAGGGGCAGACTCTTTCTAGTTGTGAGTTGACATATATTTGGGAAGGCACACATTGCTGTTTCAATGCTGTGACTGCAAAGGACTGCAAGTCCTTTTCAGTCATCAAGGAGGGGTCACCAGGAGAATTGCTGCCAGACCCACAGCTGGGAATGATCTTCTTCTGCTGATCAGGAGCAGAAAATCTCTTAAGACTTCTCCAAGCCTAGCTGAACCCCCATGATGATGATGATGATGGTGTTTTGCATACTGAAAGGTGTTTGGTACCATGTGGGTTTTTTTCCGCTAAAGGCACAAGGATTGTGCTACTTCCTGTATGAAATGGAAAACAGAGGCAGTGGTCCTGCCCTTCAAAAGGACCTGAGCTCTTGTGACACCACTTCCATGACTCTCAACATACCTACATAGAGACTGCCACCCACTAACTCTTACCCACATCACTGGAGGCCTTCACACTGGGGGTAGTACAGTGCATGGATGATCTGTGAGACTGTCTGAGGATGGGCACGTAGTCACCTTCCCCACAATTTAAGGTTTCAAACAAAGATCAGTTTTCAGGTTTATGTATCCAGAGGCCCCCTGAATTTTCTGCAGTTCTTTCTTGCAGAAGTACCCTAAAGGCTTAGTAGAAGTAAGCTCAAATTTTTTAAATCCCTGATAAACAGTATTCGGTACCTATCTTTTCAGCTAGCTTTGGAAGGTACCTGAGGAAAAAGCTAATACCTGAACATTTTTTGCTATTTTGACATTCCTCCAAATCATCTTGCTTTCTTCTTATGTTTGACCAATAAGTCCCAGATCCCCTGGTTTCGTTCCACTTCTTGTTTGTAACGAGTCCTTTTTACCTCTCTGTCTCCCTTCATTGCCTCTTGCAGACTGACTTGTGCATCTTGCCCTCGTGCATATTGTCAGAGCACTCAGCTCTCAGAAATGCCTGAAGCTTCTGAGTCTCAAAGATGTCCCATTTTCATGATGAACAAAAGACCAGTTAAAGGTTTGTTCAGTGCTGTCAGCCGTCGTGACAGCAGATGCTATTTTGTCCTTTCCGCCATGTATTTTGAGGAATTCCTGTTTTAACAGCTACCCCAGAAGTGCTTAGTTTAAGAGCACTGCCACCAGTTCTTAGTGGTGTCCAGCATCCCCCCACAGGATTGCTCATCACACCACTGTGGCTGCTTGGTTAAGGCCACTAGTATGTTCCCACAGGACAATTGATCAGTATACAGTAATTCATTCCCATAGCTCCAAATGAGATACCTTATTCCAAAAAAGTATTAAGCCTTTTACTGAAGTTGTTCTCTGCTGACAAGGAGAAATCTGCTGTGTCCTTGGCTGAAATCCCAGAATTCACCAGGCACTTCTACGTGACAAATCAGCCTGTGTGCTTATGTCCTTTGAGAGATTTTAGTCTGGATTAGGTGCCTGAGACTCATGTTGAGAGAATTTGCTTCTGGAATAGACATATATCTAAGAAACACATAACACACAGTGGTTCAGACTTACCAGCAACTAGTAAGTGTAGTAGACCCATGAAGGGTGAGGACAAACAAAATTATCAGAAATGCCTACACTTTTTCAATTGAGAGAGGGCTTCAAATAAAGCATACTTGAAGAAGTCCTTATTGCTTTGTGTAATAAAAAATTTTTGTTGAACTTTCTGTGCTGAAGTGGGAAAGGACACATCAGTTAGGCTAAGGATGCAAGGACTGCTCTTCCTTGCAAGAATCAGGTCTTTAAGTAAATGTTTTGTTCCTCTTAATTAGGAGACCTTGCAAGACAATGTCATGAAGATATGGTGCTCCTCCTTAATTATAGTTCTATAATTTATATGAGGTGATCGAAGTCAAATGCTTGGGAACATCCCCTGCTGCTGCAGAGTTCACTGATACAGCCACCATGTTTCTGGATTTGTTTCCTTGTTGTCAAACCAGTCTCTTATCCTTTTACCTCCTTAGGCTACATTATTTCCCCAAAGACCATTTTGTAGAATCATAGAATCATTTTGTTTGGAATCACCTAGTTTGGAAAAGACCTCCAGGATCATCGAGGAACCTTTCACTTCTGACACAATGTTACAGCATCAACTTTTCAACTAGACCATGGCACCAAGTACCAAATCCGTTTGTTTCTTGAACAGCTGCAGGGTGTTCCTCCTGCATCCACCATCTCCTTGGGACGCTTGTTCTAATGCTTAACCACCCCTCAGTGATGAAATTTCTCCTGAGTCCAGCCTGAACCTCCCCTGGCACAGCTTGAGGCTATGTCCTCTCATTCTGTCACTGGTTGCCTGGGAAAAAAGGCCAGCCCTTACCTGGCTACAGCCTCCTTTTGGGTAGTTGCAGAGGGTGATAATGAGCCTCCTTTGCAGCAGACCTCAGGACAAGATAGTTTTGTTGTTGTAGCCTGTGGTTCTTGGAGGACATTGTTGTGAATGATTATTCCCATAAGCAGCCGTGGTAGCAGTGTATCCCTAAAGGAGCTTCTGGATTGATATATGCCTTGCTAATTCTCATATAATGCATGCCTTTGAATATATACATGTGTTTGGAAGATCTGCCTGAGCTTGCTCTCTCTGCCGGTCATCTGGGTCCAGTGAGATGCAGCAGCTTGAGGTCCACCCCCAATGGGTTGGTAGTAATATCCATCATTATGCCCAAGTGATAATTTTTTTAAAAATTAGATGCTGGTCTCAGGAGGTGTTGCTACCATGACTTTCCAATGACAGCCTTCATACTCCCTGACACACCTTTCCTAGTCACCCTAAGGGGAATGTATGTGGACTTTAAAGGATGATGGGCTGCTCTGCAGCCTGCCCTGTTCTCTAAAAACTGTTGTCCTGCTCCTGTGATGGATACCCTTTATTTTCTAGGTCGCCTAGTCCTTTTTAGCCTTTGCCTTTGACAAGCAAAAAGGTATTTATTAGTCAGGCAATGCTTATGACTTTCCTTGTTGTCCCCAAGAGCTCTGTCGAATACATTACCCTAATAAGTAACATTTTGAGCAGTACTTTGTTTCCAAAGTAAAGATAATGTAATTCACCTAGTTTAGTTTTTATTTTTAAATTACTAATTTTATGCTGGTCTGCAGAGGAAAATAAAGAAAAAGAGGTAGATTCTATGTTTCATATGCTAAGTAAAGGGGTAAGCCACAGTGATCTATAGTATTCTAATTCTTTTCATGTACATTTGAACTCATGAAGAAATTGGGGATTTTTCAACTGAATCCAGCAGTCAAATATTTCCCTTTTTAGCATTCAAATACATGGAATTAAAAAACAGGTGAAGTTGGAGGACACAGAACACTCTTGAAGTCTTATGAGACAATCATGGAAACTTGGGCTTTATTGAAAATTGGTGTCCTGTGCTGGTGAAGTAGGTGAACTGAAGTTTTGCTATGATATGTCTGTATTTTGATGTATTTCTAGGTTTCCCTGTGGAAATATGGTCCCCTATTAAGAGAGAGGTATACCTTGACAAGGAGTGTTCAAAAATTGCTGAAATGAAACTTTGCTGGTCAGTCCATCCTTCACGCATGATTTTCACTACTTTTTAAGGGATGAAGAAGAGAAAAAAAAGTCTCACTCGGATGGTACAGATGAAAAGGATAATGGGAACCAGACAAAGGCTGTCAGTCGAATTGGCAATTCAAATAACCCATTCCTGGACGTCCCTCATGACCCCAATGCTGCCGTGTATAAAACTGGATTTCTGGCTCGGAAAATCCATGCAGATATGGATGGAAAGAAAAGTGAGTAATTTTTCGATCCTAATGTGTTATTTTCTTGTTACGTCTTCACAATGCCACTTACCAATGAGCCCATGTACTTCTCAAGGTGAATAGTGCTCTTCATTAGGGGAAATAGCAGCAATAACGGGCAACACAACAATTGGATTATCTCTCACTTTTACTGTTAGGTCAGAATTTACAATGTTCAGTCCCATTTGCAGCAGTTCTAATACATGAGTGTAACAAGTAATGTGATACAGCAAAGCAATGTGGGGTTTTTTGTGCTAGAAGAAAATTAATATAGTGATTTACAGAATAGAAAACAATTTCAAGTGAATTACAGTAGCTGTTTTGCAGCAATTTGATAATTTCCTTTTCCTTATGCGACACCAGATTGTTCCAAATCTCCCATCCCCTCTGGCTCTGTCTTTAAAGAAAGGCTGTTCTTTACCTCTGTTTGGAAGATGCTGTTCCCTTCTCTACTTTCCCAGCCTTGGGTCACATATCCAATGAGGGGCAGCAGCTTTTGGTACCAGCCTGCTTTTTATTATGCAGTTCCTCTCTGCCCCTTTCTTGTAATAATCCTGCTGCGTCTTTTACTTACTTTAATTATCTTCTTCCCTTCTTGTCCTACTTCTGTTTGTGATGCACTAATTATCAAGGGCCTCTGATGCACCTGTGTGTGTTTTGTTGTTTGGCTATCTTCATTTGTTGCTACAGATCTTGGAAAAAGCTGAAGTTGGTGAGAGCATCTGTGTTTTCCCCAGTCACTGTTGATGATTGCCTACTCATGGTTCACATTGTTGGGCTAAATCCCAAAGACAAAGTCTGGCTTCATAATGGGATTCCAGTAACAGCCAGTCTCTCCTAGCTGGGCTAAGCTCTCTGATATTCACATGTTTTGCTAGTTGGAGGTCAGTATTTTCAAGATGGAAGCTGACAGCTGGACAACTGGATCCAGGCAGAGGTGTCAAAATCAAGCTGACCTAATTCTTTGTGATGACTGGATACACTAAACAGACTCGTCCTTACTAAACATCTTCTTATTCAACCTTAATGAGTAATTGTATTTACTTGCCTTTATTAAATTATTTATTAAATTATAAATACCAGAATTGCTCATTATTCAGCACACTGGATACTGGCATTCTGGAGATAACTCCTTAATGAATAATGTAATTAGTGCCATGTTTTCAGAAATTCCTGTACAATTTGAAGGTCTGTCTTTCTTTAAAAAGTTGCATTCTAGCTTTTCGGGCACAAATAAAACTTTTTTATTTTTATTTGTTTGTTTGTTCGACCTTTTTGTATTTCATTTCCTAATGGAGTTTTTGCAGGGCAGAGATTAGCTCGTGTGGGATTTCTAATGAAGTGATGTGCTAGAATGCACATGTGTATTTTCTTGGGAACCAAGTTCTGAGGGCTAAAGCACTTAGACACTTAAAGAAGGATGTAACAGGGGCCAGTGACTGGAAACTGAACTGAGCAAATGCCAATTAGAAGTAAGGCCTGTCATGCGAGATGAGAATTATTAACCTCTGGGACAAGGGACTGTAACCTCTTCATCTTCGCTTTCTGACTTCAGAATGGGATGCCTTTCTGAGTGTCATGGTTCAGTTGTACGTGTATTAATTTCAGTATAGCGTCAGTGATATACTATATGGATGCTGGTCAGTGGTGTGTGCTTGATGGGGAGTGAGCTTAGATGCAGGCTTCTGGTCTCTGGTGCTGTGACTGTACAGCATGTGCCTAATTCTCTCCCTCTGTCACACCTGAATTTCAGACTGGATCCTTCAGCCTTCATGCTGAATTTACTTCCCCTTTCCCTCTCCCACCCCTCCCTTGTCTCTAGGAATTTATGGGCTGGATATGTTGTCTCTGTGATGTTCTTCAACCTCTAACTGACTTTGGCTTTCTTGTGTGGTTGGGTATTTTACATATGATTTTGGTTGGCACCCTTCTCCTTTCTAAATGTCAATTTGGGGGTGCAGCAGCAGTATAGGGAAAGGATGCTATGTGGGACACTGCTTTCTGAGCAGTATCCCACTGGTTCTGAGTAGTGCCTGCCAGCCTGCTGTGGCATGTAGAAAGACTGTTTCTTTGTAAAAACTGCTGTGGTGCAGAGCTCAGACGTAGTTGTGTAGGGGCAGTCTCTGTGGCCTGCTTTCTGCATTGCTGCTGTTCTGTTGTGATCCAGTCCAGGACTGTCACCAGGGTTGTTATATTACTCTGTCAGAGCAGGTACTGTGCTAAGTTGTATTGTCCTTTGAAAAAGATGGTATGAAGGAGGTTTAACACAGGACTAATGTAGCTCTCCTGTAGCCTAGACAAAATGTAAAAATATATCGGAGTTAAATGGGTTTTCATTTGTTTTCTTTACAGCTCCCCGGGGAAAACGAGGCTGGAAAACCTTTTATGCTGTGCTGAAGGGAACTGTCCTGTACTTGCAGAAGGTAGGGGAAAGCACTGCATTTTAAAAACTAATTAAAGAGGGATAAAGCAGCATGCATCCTCTCCACTCTCTCAGCGCACCTCCAGGCTTCCTTCCCTCTGATGCTGATCTACTTACCCCCACCCTATTAACATACACACTCAGGCATGAATCTTTCCCTGACATGCCCTCCCTTTTCACAATTTCAAGTTCAGTTTCAATGCCCACATTGACACATGCACCCTGTAAGTTCCAGTGTATGCCACTGCTGTCTCACGTGGCTGAAAAAAATAGCCAGCTTCACCAGCAAAGACAGCATCACCTCTCTGTATCATGCATGCATTCCTCTCTGCTGCTTTTAACTTTGCATTTCATACGTATGACCTTCCCCTTCTGTAAGGCTGTCTTCCTTTCCCACCTTTTCATAGTACACTTTTCTGCAGTGCCTGCAAGACCAGCTGCAGAACAATTGAACAACAGCTTGGCCTTGGTAGGAATCTGTAGCTTCTGTTCTTTTGCAAAATTGAAGGATAAAAGGATACTTTTTTTCCACAAAGCAAGAAAAGACTGGTTTCTAAAAAAATGTGCTTCCTGACAGCAAGATATCTAAAAAAAATGTCAGATGAAATCCTTCAAACCTTTTGTTGCAAGCTTAAATATATTATAGTACAGTTTTGACTATACCGTTAGAACATAAAATGCAACATATGAGTGAGAGCTTACTTGATTTTGTCAAAATCAAATAAATGGCAGCGGCTAAGTAGGTTGTTAAGACTTTTTGCCCTCTAATATAGATGAAATATTCATGGAATAGATAGTGCTTGTCCAGACTGCCCTATATTGCAGAGGTATGCTTCTTTGAAAGCTATTTTACATTTTCACTCTAAAACTGATATTTTTGTGATGATCAGGAGTGCAAGTACATACTGCATTTCCTTCCCACCTGCTGTGGCTTTCTAAAGTTGTTGGTTTCATTGGAGCCAACCTGAATAATCTCTTGAGAAGAAAGGGTGATTTAGATCAGATTATTAGTGTGAGGTTTACAGGGTGAATGCTTGGGGTACAGTATCTTTTTGGGGGGGCTGAAATTCTGAAACAGACAAAACAGTCTGCAGTCAGGATAGAAGATTTGGGCTGAAACTTGGATGTGATGTGCTCAGAGCCAGTGCAAGAGACTAGAACCAAGTCTGCGGAATACCAAGAGATTTTGCTGGGAGCAAGTTCGAGTTTTACTGAAATGGCCTTCATAGCAGGCTTGAACTTGATCTTTGCTGATGGAAGTGGATTAATCTGCTTCAGTTTCTGAAATAAGTAATCTCTAATATTCTCCTGAAAAGACTGCATGGTTCTCTGAGAAATAAGAAGGCTTCTTTTTTGTACTACAATCAATTTGTACAATAAATTAATTAATTCCTTGTTTGATATTCAAGGGAAGGAACTGAGAATACTGTCTATTTTAGCACCTTAATTAAATATTTTTATGAATATTGCTGACATATTAGTTTAAAATACTTTCTGTTTCATAAAATGTAGAGATGCTGATGTAGCATGCAGTTTTTCAATGGAATGCTGCCCTCCTCGTTACCCTCCATGCTTTCAGGAGCAGGGAGTAATTTCACATATGACTGAATCTTCCAGAATGAAATGCATTGTTGGAATTCTTGTTCTTATTTGTGTATTTTGCACTTGTCAGAGCACTTGAATTCAGTGATTACAGGGCAGTACTGTGCAAAGCTGCTTTCTCCCATTTGCATGGGAGCCATCCATTGCACTGAAGCCATCTTACTGTAGCTCACTGACAAGCAACACTTTTGCTTTTGTGAGAGATTGTGGGAAGGGTGTGATGAGAAGTAACTCATTCCAAGAGTGACAGGGCTATGAGCCTCCCCAGGGTGCCTCTGGCCCCTGCTCAGCCACATGCTGCAGCTGTGAAAAAGCCTATGATTTCAGCTTCAGAAGGTCCACCAGGGCTTTCCTTTAGCACTCAAATACACTTTACTCTGTTAGGGATGCAGTATCGTAGAAGATAAAGGTTCCAGAGTTTAAAATACACAGCTAGGCTAAGTAGTTATAGTAAAGGTTGCTGAGCTGCTTCTGAGCTCCTTCTGTAGTATACTAGGGACTGAAATTACCCTAATTTTAGGAAGTAATGAAGCATTTTAG
>JANRMJ010000079.1:43476886-43493828 GCA_025584955.1 Alethe diademata
AGCCGGGGCCGTGCCGCTCCATCCCATCCCATCCGATTCCACCCCATCCCGCTCCGCTCCATCCCGCCCCGCGGGAGCGCCGAGCCCGCCCCGCCCCGCCCCGCCCCGCCCCGCGGCGCTCGCCCAATGGGCGCGGGGGGCTCCCGTGCATATTTGCATATTTACATATTCGCGTATTTGCATGTTTGCATATTTATTTGTTGATTTGCATATTGTCCGGGACATAAGGCCGGGCAGGCGCGGCGCGGGCAGTGCTGGGCGCTCCCGGGGCTGCCCCGTCCGTCGCTTCTGCGCCGCACTTCTGTTCATTTATCATAAGTTTTTAAAGCAAAAACCGCGCTTACTCACTCTTAAATTTTTTAAATACTTTTTTTTTGTTTCTTTTGGCGCCGAAGCTTGCCGCGGCGGGAGCGCGATGTGGAGGACGGCGCTGGTGGCCGCCGTGTGCCTCTGGCTGCGCTGGGTGCCGGCGCTCGGCGGTGAGTGGGGACCGGGGCCCGGGATGTGCCCGCTGCTTTTGGGAAAGGGGCCGGGGGGAAGCGCTGCCGGCGCGGCGGGAAAGGGCAGCCCGCAGCCCTTCCTTTAGAAGCTGTCCCAGGGTGCTTGGGGCGCTGCGGGACCCGCGGGTCGCGGAGTGGGCTTGGAAGCCTGGAGCCTGTTCCCCAGCCGAAACTCGGGCTCACAACCTGCCGGGCTGATGGCGCGACCTGTTGAGGTTTGGGATGTGTTTTTCTCCCCAGAGACAAGGTGGCTTCCGAGAGTCCCTTGCGCCCCAGCAAGGGATTTGCTCAGCAGTGGCACCACGGTAAGGTCTCTCGGCTTCCTCCTCTGTGGGACTGTCCGCCCCAGCATCCCAACTCCGTGCAGTTCTTGGTCCTAGACAAGTTTCGGCGTTGCCGTGGTAATGCGCTCGAGGAGCAGTTAAGCCTGCAATGAGCAGAATCCACTAGGGAAAAGGTGAACAGCGTGTTTAACTCTCTCTAGGTTCACTTACGGCTGTGTTTGCGCTCAGCCTGTTGTACCTGCACTCGTGCACAGACACCCTGTCCAAGCTAGAGGAAGTGGCAGATGTGCAAACGGTGCTGGATTTTCACTGATGCTCTCTCAGCTAATCACAGTGTAATTGAAGCTGTTACGAACACAGAGACCACTGCTCCTCAAGCTTAAGAACTAGAAAAAGCTCTTAAAATACTGTTAGCAGTGCCCTGTCTTGCTTTCTTACACTGATCTCCCATGCACAGTACCTATCTTTAAAAGTTTCTGACCTTAGAAGAAAGGGTGGTGTAGCTCCTAGACCTGCTTTGTGATCCTAAACCAGAATATATAAACTGCTGGTTTTTCTTGTCTGGATGCCTTTGTTACTTCTTTGTGTACCAGGAAGCTGAAGGGAAGTATTCAAAAACAAGAGGATGGGGTGCTAGGGTACAGCGAAAGGAATGTATTCTAGCTTTGAATCCAATCTTGTGCCATCAGAGACAATCAAAACCTGTTTTCATCACAGTATCCAAGTTCTATACAGTAAAATAACTTTCTTCCCAGAGAAGGCTTTCATCCCTGCAGGAGCTGATTTGCCACAGACTTACTAATAATTTCATTATTTCTTCTTAGGAGCAGCTTATATGAAAGCAGGTTGTGTGGTCATCCTAAAGCAATTTAAACTTTTAGTTCCACACTCTTCCATGCACACCACAGTAAAAACATTTTGAAAACACAGAAAACACATGATCCAGCTCTCCAGGAATCCAGAGTATTTTAAAAACAACATAGAAAAAGACTTTCTAAGTGAAGAAAATGTTGGTGTTTCAGAAAAAGATAAAAACATTGCTAGGAATATATTCAGATCCTTATTTTTACCAGTGTGAATCCAGAGTCAGCATATTTATGCTGTTGTGTGATGTGAGCTGCTGGCTTTTTCTATGGCTTATGTTTGGGATAGACATACCAGGGCAGATGTGGAATGGCCTTTTAAGAAACAACTAATTTTTGAGAAGGCACAGAGGTGAGGCTCTCAGGCATCAAGTTGTGCTGAAGATTGGCGTGATCACTAGGACTTCTAAAGGCTTGCTACAATCTCCTCTGTGCAGAAGTATTTGCATGATTGGAGTTTCTCATGCATCCTTACCTCTATATTACTGCAAAGTCTGACAGTGGTTGCATTTTAATTGTCTTGGGCTAATTCCAGATATCCCAAAGGGACTGATGCCTGGGCAGATATCTGCTGGATTGAGTTTCGAGTGCCCCAGCTGCTGCTGAGTAAAGATTTGACAAGGAGAGCCATGGAGAGGGGTGGGCACCCCTGTGTCCACTGGGAGAACAGCAGTTTGCCAGCTGCAGAACTTGAGCTGGGAGGTTCTTGCTTAGCTTCTGAACTTGTGCCCAGTAGCTTTCCAGAGGTGTTGCTCTTTCCACTGGCCACACCTGGGAAGCAAAGCAGAACGTACTCTCAGGTCTCTGCCATTAAGGAATACATAAATAAACTTGAAGTTGTAATATTTTTGCAGCAAGGTTAAACAATAACCTGATTTGTGAGGTAGGTTTCCTGGGATTGCAACACACAGTAGTCTGCTTTTAGTGTAGATCAAATTAAATGATAACCATCTCTGTGATATAGGCCCTTTACTACAGCTGACTGTGAGTTTGCTTCAAAACTCTTAGGAATTCTGACTGATGTTTGGTGTGTGATCAATGATGGGTGATCCTAGTCCTGATTGTTGGCTGAGGGAAGATTTAGCTTAGTTAACTATGCTGGTAAATGTTCAATCTTATGTGCAGATATTTGCTGCTGAGTATGTATGTGCATGCATGTTGCTGTGGGCTATAAAAAACACAGTCTAGCAGTATAATTTCTAAGGATCTTTGCACCTAGCTAATAGTATTTCCATTTCTGAGTGCATAATGCTAGGAAATTGTTGTTTATCAAAGATTCCATTTTTAAAACCATAGCTTAGGTGCACTCATTCTGGCAAATGCATTGTTATCATGTTTTGGCAACCTGTGTGATGTGGGCAGTTTAACTTTTGATGAATATTCCAGATGTTGTTACTTCCTCCAGACTCACATTCTCCACCCAGCTGAACATTGGTAAACAATTTCACAATCAAAATAATTTGCCAAGTTGCCTTGGGCTTTCTGTGAAAGAAACTTGAAACAGGATTCTCTTGATTAATGTGTCAGAATGCCTGAAGTCAGTGGGATGCTTTCAAAATTGATAATTGATAGGAGTCCCTAACTGAACAGAATTTCACAAGTTGCAAGTCCAAAGTGTCACAAACTTTGGACAGGAAAAACAAAACTACTGACTTCCCAGTTAGTAAGCTTTCCCTCGCCACACACTTTCTTAGAATTCTGTGACAAGGTATTCTCAATACCTTTCTGCACAGGATAGCTTTTTATTTTTTCTAAATATGGAAACTCATATTTTGGAAGTAGGAGTGGTAGAAAAGTGTATAGCATGACAAAATTGTGACGTTTTGGTGATGCAGCCTGAAAAGCCAGCTTCCATCTGGAACTGGTAATTTAATTCTTAATTCTGCTCCCTTAATTCTGCTCCCTTAATTCTGCTTCAGTTCCCTAAAAAATCCCTTTGTAGGTCATGTTAACTGTGAGCACATAGCAGTAGACAGAAAACTTTATTTTGCAACAAGTGCTTGTATTTGTTACTGAGGGCCTGGAAGCTTTGACAATGCATAGTGCATGGCCTTTGTAACTTTGCTGAACTATGTCTGGGAAAGTGTGGTTTTTAGCAAGAGGGTGGATTTCTTTTTTGTCTGCATGTGTTTACTTCTAGTCTGTTTTATTCAAAGGCCTTGTTTAGAAATGGGACTTGCATTCTTGTCATGAAAAGCTACTTCGGTATCTCAACATGGATGTATATATATTTCTTGATATCTCATTTCTGCATCTACATTATGAAAAATGCAATGTTAATTCAGATAGATTTCTGTCCACCTTTCAGAAACATGCTGAAAACTACCTATTTTTGGGTTTTCTGTGGTTTAATTAACTTGAGTTAAAACATCTTATTAACTAAACCATGGTGGGTGTGTACATTGGCTGTCTCTGCACTTCTTTGTGTAAGACTGTAAGAATGAGGCCCAACGGTTCACTGTCTCAGGACATGATTCAAGGAGACTTCTCCCTTTAAATCTGTGAGGAAAAGGTCTATGGCAAAAGTCTATGAATGACAAAGTTGGTTCTAAATAATTTTTAATAGACCAGGAAATACAATAAGATATGAAAGCAGAAGTGGTAAATACTAATTTTCTGAAGTGATATGCTGTGTAACTTCTGTGCTTCAGGTTTAAAGCATGGTACATGTAAGTGTTGGTCTGTGTGGTAAGTGTGTACAGACCATGTGCACCTCTATTCTGCAGAAGCTGGGATGTCAGGTGGTACTGCAGCATGTGTGCAGCACAACATTAGGTGTAGACAAGATATCTTCTGCTCTGAGCCGTACGGAATTTGCAAAGCCAAACTCGGGGAAATTCCAAAGAAAGCTTCTTGATGAGCACACCAGGCAGAAGTCTGTAATAAAGTCCACGACACACACACTTCCCTCATCCAAAGGCTATCTTGCCTGCTGGGAACTGACCATGTGTGGACATAAGATAGCATGACACTTTTTGTGCTCATAAGATGATAACAGTAATTTCTTCTGACTTTCTAATTCCTCATACAACATAGTTAAATGAGAGAAGTGACTGCCTGCCATTTCCCTAACTCATGGGTTGTTGCTTTGCAGCTGCTGCTTTCCTGGTGGTGACTGTATCTCAGTGATTTTATGTTCTCAAATCCCCATCAAAGATTTTTAGACTAAAACAAGCAAATATCTGTGAGGCACTTAGCACATCTTCAGTGGCAGGTGCCACTGTACTGCAGTCTTTCTAAGCTTGGTGCACTTTTCCAAGTATACCCTTGAGTATAGTACACTTAGAATTGTAAATTTCCTATGAGCTTGTTTTCAGAAGAGCTGTGGTCTGAACTTACATGCAAATTCTAGCATGTGTTTGTAATTGAAAACACACTAGAAGACAGGATATCAATGTAATTTAGATTTTGGATGATTATCAGATAAGTGTAATCCAGAAGGGAAATGATATCTAGGTATGAAAGGAAGCACTATTAACTAGTGAGCAGGTGGACTATTCTTTTTTGACTTCCTGTACTAGGAGGGAATATACATAATTGGAAGTCCTAGCGTTGTATGCCTTACTTGAAATCTGTTCTTGTTGCTTTCAAGGTTTTACTGATTCATATCTGAGTGAAAAGTTAGAGCTGATATTTAACCGGCCCAGCCTTTTGACTTTTCTTTTTCTTGCTAAAAAGTAAATAATATAGGTATAAAGATTTGTTAAAAAATGTTTTATACTATTCGTTGGTCCCAAAAAGAATTTTTGAACTTGCAAAAATATAGAAAAGGTGCACACATTTGGTTAGTTTGGTAAATTTAGCTTTCATTAGTGGGTAAAATATTATATTTATTATTTATAGTATTATGTGAATACTTCTACTGGTAGAAGGAAAAGTAAGGTATGAAAAACACCTTTCTTTAGGAGGAAGGAGGCAGGAAGGGGGCCCTCAGTGTAATTATCCTGGATTAGCTAGCCAGCCTAGCACAGTCAAGGTCAAAACCTAAAGCTGAGTACTGCCTCTGTTCAGTGAGTGGTTCTTGCTTTCCTGCGTGTGCTTTGACAGGTGAGAAATCAAGCTGAACTTGGGCAATGCTCAGCCATTGATTATGGCTGATAAGTTTCTCTGAGACTGCCACATAAGCATTTGTTGCAAGGCTCTGTGCTGGTTTTAGACCTAATGCAAGAGGTTAGACCTTGATTTCTTGTGACCCTCCAAGCACAGCAAGGACTTCCCAGACTTTATAGAGCTCCCAGAGATGAGGTCAGGCATAAGTCAGTGCCTTGCTGTCTGTGGTAGCCTGAATAAGACCAGAAAAACTGTTTTGGAAAAGAATGAATTGTTAGTTATTTATCACCTGAGTGATGCAGCACAACATTATCCAGGGATTGCAAATCTATCAATTATTGTAGAAAACCTCTTCTGCAAGGGGAAAAAGGAGTGGAAATCTGTTTTGCCTGCATAGCATAAGGTCCTTGCCTTGTTAATTTGTATTCCCCATGGTGGCTCGGATCCATTCATTAATGTGTGTTTAGGACTGTGTGAAAGGTTGGTGGTCTTGATGCCAGGAAAGACAATGCTGAGCAGGACAGAGTTTGCCTAAGTTCAACTGCACTTGAAAAACAGGCAATCAATATTTCCCTAACTCAAGTTGCCAAACTGGGGCCTGGGTTTTGAAAAGTTAATTACAGGGTGTGCTGTACATAGAGGCATATAAGAGTTAATTAGGCACAAAAAGAGGAGACATTTAAGTTTCTTCCCAAAGGAAAAAGTGAGTATGAAGCCTAAAGTCACTTCTCTGTCTTTGCAGGAAAAGGACTACTTAAATTTTGAAGCTGGAAGTTGGAGGGAGTGATCTTTCAGGCCAGGACATACTTTGTTACTACCAGTACATGATCTGCACCTCCTTCTCAGCCTCCTTCACTCTGCTTCAGGCAGAGGAGATATTTTTCTGCAGCGTATTTTTCTGTAGATTATCAGATGACCTGAAAATGTACTCCAAAATAGACTGCTGCTTTGCTAGTTCAGTTTCTGTGGTGGATGTCTGACCTTCTCACCTGCTGCTTGTTGGTCAAAATTTAAAACTAGTATTTTATAAAACAGTGGTGACCTCACAGCTTTTAATGCACTGCAACGACGTGGTGTTATAAAAGGCCTTGTTAGGCAGTGATTATTGATGAGGTGGTGTGGAAGATACACCACCAAAATATGTAATAGTATGGTAGCAACTCTGCTTTGCTGGATGACTGTGACTGGCCTGTGCAGTTTTCTGTACTCTTGTGATACTTAAGAGGTTTCCTGCTTAATGTAATGGGGAAAATACTGACCCTTAAAATGGATTAATGCCTCTCTGACAGCTCAGCAGATTCTTACTGTTTTAGGAGGACCTTGGAAGGGGAGCAATTTTCACCCCTTTATTTGCCCTTTACGTGGCTGTTGTATGTCTGTTGAGTGCTGTAGGAAATGAAAACCACACGTCCCATTTCTTGACTGTTCCAGATATCTCTCCAGCATTGCACCTGTGCCTTCTGACTTTGTCCTAGTACTCCTAAAACACTGCTATATGTTTTTTGTGCTCTTACAGCTGGCGAAAACAATTTTGAGGGAATCGAGAGCAAGTTTTCTTTACGGACGCCTGCAGAGCCCGATGAAGATGTCTGCTACCTGGTTCCTGGGCAGGTGGACAGCCTGGCACAGTGCAACTTCAATCATACCAGTAAAACCTTTGTGGTGATCCATGGGTGGACGGTAAGATGAAGTGGGAGGATTCTCCCTTTTAAGCACACTTCCCGTAAATTGTGCAGAAGTATCTCACAGATCTATTAATATATCTCCTATTTTAATTAAAATCACCAAAACCAACAGGTGACAGGGATGTATGAAAGCTGGGTCCCGAAGCTGGTGGATGCTCTGTACAAGAGGGAGCCTGACTCAAACGTCATTGTGGTGGACTGGCTGGTTCGAGCTCAGCAGCACTATCCGGTGTCTGCTGGGTACACCAGGCTGGTGGGAAGGGATGTTGCTACGTTTATTGACTGGATGGAGGTAAGACATGGAGACATGTCTCACATTGTCATTTGGGACAAAACAGCAATGATGCAGCTGTGTTAGTCATCTCCTGTTGGTAGATGGAGTTAAACTCTTGCAGACAGTAGTTTTGCTGAACTGGTAAAATTCCAGCCTTGGTTTACTGGCTAGCTCCTACTCAGAAGTCTTTTGTACTGCATTGCAGAAATTTTACCTTGTGGTCTGTGAGGTCCTGTGGGCCCAGAGCATTTCTGAGGGTTCTGTGAGAGGTAGCTATGATAGACAAGTTCCTATATATCATACAGCAGACAGCCCTTGAGAATCGGAAATGTGCCCTTACTTTAGGAGATCCAGAAACTGGTGGGGAGAGGGTGGCTGAAAACCTTTATAAAATAAACAGCCCTGTGTTGTCCTTTATTTTGCATTCCTCTCGGTTTAGATTTTGGCCATAAATTAGTTAATCAAGAAATCTTCAATGACACAAAATTATGATAACTGTATAGTGTTTCTTCTATTATTCATGGCTCAAACAAAATCCCAGTATTAACAAAACATTTTATTTTGTGTCTTCTGATGTTTTTGTGTTTGGTTGTGAGCTTTAAATGAATTGTTTCCTTCTGCAGGAGCAGTTCAATTATCCTCTCAACAAACTCCACTTGCTGGGGTACAGTCTAGGTGCCCATGCTGCTGGGATTGCTGGGAACCTGACCAAAAAGAAGGTGAACAGAATTACTGGTAAGAAAATCTGTGACTGTAGAGCGGAGGGTTGTATCTCTTCCATACTGAAACATTATGTCCCACTGAAAAATCACCAGAATGATTGTTGCTTGCTGGCAGTACTTTGGTTATGTATTCATTATTTAATGAAACAGCAGGGCTGATGTTTCTGGGGTAGAACTGGAAATGGATTCAGGAAGTAGCAAAGAAGGTGGTAGGTGAGAAGCCTTTATTTGCTTCCTTACAAGAAATGAGTAGGCCCTGATAAAAGAGTAATTTGGTGGAGTTGTGGTGGGGACTGACCAAACCATGGCTTGGAAAAGACCACGATATCTCTTGCAGCATGAGAAATTCAGTGGGTTGTTTTTATCCAGGCAGTCATTCCTTGCAGCTGATGGGAGCCCTTGAAACAGAGCAGCAAGTAAATTCTGGTGCAGCAGGTTTAGTACCTGCAGAACTCTTTGCCATGGGATGATGCAGATGCAAGAAGTTTATATGGGCTCAAGGGGAGACTGGACAGATAACCAGAAGAGATCCAGTGTGGGTTATTACAGAGTCAATCATAATAGGCTCAAGAAATATTCTAGGCTGGAAATAATACTGTGAGAATTTGGGGAAGTTATATACTTGCTGTGTTGCTGTGTCTGCTTAGATGTCTGTTTAAGGTGTTTTTTCGAGCCTGAGAAATCTACTAGACAGGACAGAGTGCATGGACACTCTGGGGCTGGTTTACAGCCCAGCACCTGGACAGCTGAGCCCCTAGCACTGATCTCAGTGACAAAGGAATTGCCAGCATCAGCAAATGCAGCTGAGAAAATTGCTCATCTGTGGTGCCTTTGCTGCTGAGAGAGATTGGGAGCACCATTCAGAAGGGAGCCTGGCTCCTGGCACCCTTTAGTCTTTCACCTGAGCCTGGCTGTGATCCCAGATCACAGGCATGTTGAGAGCTGGGCTGGCAGTCACATCTGTAAAAGGTCGAGTCCTGAGAGGTGGCCAATTAAAGTCAGGAGGCCAAAGCGCTGGTCCCTCTGCCCTTCCTTTCTCGAAGTTGCAGCTTTGCTGCTTTCACTGGGGCTGCCAAATCACTGATGTGTCAGTAGCCCTCTGTTATGACTCCACAGTTGCTCTTGGTGCTGAGGATGAACCTTTTTCTGGGAAAAGCACAGGAAGCAATGTAATGTAGCCCCTGAAGCCCTCACAGCTGAGGAGCAGGCAGCTCACCCTGGGCAGAGCTAACTGTGGGTGAACAGTACAGGTGCCTGTCCCCAACTGAGGGCTGCAGAAAAGACCTGTCCCTTCAGCCATCTCTCAGGTCGTCATCTGAATAGGAGATAGTACTTGCTCACTGGCAGTATAGCTCTGGGTTTTTTTGATGTTAGTGTTGCTGCAGCTTGACAGTTTACCATAATAATCCCTGTCCCCTTAGGTATGTAGACAGTGAAGCCCTCATTTATGTTTCCCACTTGTTCCCCTGGCATGGAGTTGTCAGCAAGACTTTTCCATACTTCAGACACTTCAAATACAAGTTCTACAGTTCTTGACAAGAAAGGAAGGCATTGAGAAAATACTTACAAGCTGGTTTCTTCCATCCACTGGAAATGCTACAGCTCTAAGGAAGTTAGCTGGGCTTCCTTCCATGTGTTTACATACACTTCTATTTTTTTTAAGCAGCGACAACATTTCAAGGTAGTGCATTTGATTCTCCAGTATACATGAATGTTATTTAAATGATCCATCTGTAATGCCTGCAGGAAAACTCAATATTCCAGCCCAGTGTGGCAGCTGAGTTTGGCATTTATTATCAATGTCAGTATCTTGGGCAGACAATAATTTCAGTTTTTCCTTGTGGTTTTCCCCATAAAGGGCTGGACCCTGCTGGTCCTACTTTCGAGTATGCTGATGAGCTCACCCGCCTCTCCCCGGATGATGCTGAGTTTGTGGATGTCCTACACACCTACACCCGAGGCTCTCCAGACCGCAGCATTGGGATCCAGAAACCTGTTGGACACATTGATATCTATCCCAATGGTGGAGGTTTCCAGCCAGGCTGCAATTTTGGGGAAGCACTGCGTCTGATCGCTGAGAAAGGCCTTGGAGGTGAGATTGCTCTGAAACAAACCGTATAACATTCTGAGGGAAACCTGAATGGCCCTGCAAGCAGTCTTGCAAGGAAAGATCTCTGAGAGGCACAGCAATATGTTATTTCAAGTGCTTTTAAAAGTCATCCTGTAAACCCCAGCTCTGCCATTGTGGATCATGCCTGTTGACTGCATTGCTTAGGGGTTTATATCATTATATGCATACATATATACATATTGCATGTTTTCATTCTTTAAAGATGTGGATCAGCTGGTGAAGTGCTCCCATGAACGATCCATCCACCTCTTCATTGACTCTCTCCTGAATGAGGAAAAGCCCAGCATGGCCTACCGCTGCAACACAAAGGAGGCCTTTGAGAAGGGCCTCTGCCTGAGCTGCCGCAAGAACCGCTGCAACAATTTGGGCTACAAGGTCAACAGGGTGAGAACAAAGAGGAACACCAAAATGTATCTGAAAACCCGTGCCCAGATGCCCTATAAAGGTAGGCATGCCTTGCTTACTGGTGAGCAAGAGTGGTTCTTGTGCTCTGCTGTGTGCCATGGTGGGCATGGGATGCAGATGGGAATATTGCTGCTTTGGTGCCTGTGGAGCAGGGGGAAGCTGGCCTGTCCTTTGCCATTGAGTACAAGTCTCAGACAAGTGTTGTCTTACTCGAGGTGTGGGGTAGAGTACAAAAAGAAAGTTCCAAGTTTCTAAGTAACAGAAGACTTCCTTTGCTGCCAGATCACTTGAAACTTTTTCAGTGATTTTCACCCAAATAATTACTTCCTTCTGCTGGGGAAATAATCAGCAGAACTCTGTCTGGTGAGCACCTTATTTAAAGATATGCAAGCATCAGATTCGTGCCTTTGGTAGTGCACTTGCTAGAGGAGCTCCAGCCCTCATTAAAATATCACAGCAGTTCTTGATTCCAGTTGCTGCTGTGGGAGGTCTGAGAAGGACGATGCCAGAGAGAACTGAAGGCTTTCAGCTAGGAAAATAGCGTTGGATCTTACTACTTTATTTTCCTCCTTAGCTTTGCCTGTATACCCCATGATATGCTTATAGTGTACATTGTGTGATGGACCAGCAATCAAAAGGCACATTTCTGCACTGTTAGAGCGGCTGCAAGACTGTGTTCTGTTGGCATCTGGTGCTTAATCTGCAGTGTCAATGGGTTGATTTTTTTTTTTCCCTTTTACCAAGCCTCTTGTAAGAGAAGGGTACAGCTGACTTGTTTCAAGTCAAGTATAGCAAGTCTCGTATGCTCAATAGCAGGTTTGAAGGTGATACTGCATACTCTGGGGTTATTATAGTGGCAGCTTGAGTGCAGAGTTTAGGTGCAAGACCTGCAAAAGTGTTCTTGAATGGTGATTGACTTACTTGCTAATACTTACCTTCTCACAAAAATAGTTCCCTGGACACCCGCAGGGAAATAAACTCATTTTATGAAGTTGGCATATTCCAGCCTAGGATTTTCAGAGGTGAGGCAGGGTGGTTTTGTCACCAGCTGTCTCTTTGGAGATTGAGTTTTCCTAATGGCATTTTCTTTTGTGTTCTTTCAGTCTTTCATTACCAGGTCAAGATCCATTTCTTTGGAAAGACTAACATGACCAAGACAAACCAGCCATTCCTGATATCTCTCTATGGCACTCTAGATGAGAGTCAGAACATTGGTTTCACACTGTGAGTAGCTACAGAAACAGCTGCAAAGTACTCTTGAGTTTACCTAAATTTGTTAAAGTCTCAGCTGCAAAACTTGTTCTAGCTCCAGCTACCGTAATCTTACAGGGTCCCAGAATCTGCTCTTGTTCTTGATCAAGCAGTTCCATTCACTTCTGAAGCTAATGAACCAAGCCCTACAGGAGCTCTTCTTGATAGGACATCTGAAATATGGAAATGTGAAGTCAGACCCATAACTCAGCCTAATAAGAATTTTTCCAGTGCTTTCTTATTTTCTTCTCAATATCTTTATACCATGTTAAATCTTCTTGAAAGTAGACTTGTGCATCTGAAAGTCTCAGTGCAGAAGCTGAGGGAGACTTGGAATTTGCTTCACAGCTCTGCAGATAAGCAGGAGTTTGTGTGTACGTCCCTAGACACAGGCTGGCAAGGAATGGAGCTAGAAAACACCAAAGCCTGTTTTTTGCTCTGGGTAATGTAGACTGTTTATTGGTGGTGGCTGTTTGGCTTTTCCGAGAGTCACCAGCACAGGAGAGGACAACCCTTGCCTGGCAGACTGTCCCAGGATTTTATCAGTCTTGCTACAGGAGGAAGTTCCTTTTGTCTCTACAAAAGGTAGAGGTGTTTTTTTTCCTTACTTCATCCATCAAGACTATGCAGAAGGTTGCTTCCTTCTCTGGAGTACAAAAATTCTAGGTTCTATTGCTCCTTAATTTTCTTTGTCTGTCCAAGAGTTTCAGGTGGTTTTAGTTTTTGTTTTCGTTTTCGTTTTTTTTTTTTCCCCTTCTCTCCACAGGCCTGAAGTCTCCTCAAACAAGACCTTCTCCTTCCTGATTTACACAGAAGTGGATATTGGAGACCTGCTTATGCTGAAGCTGCAGTGGGAAAAAGACACCTTCTTCAGCTGGTCAGACTGGTGGACCCCTTTTACATTTGACATCCAGAGAATCAGAGTGAAGTCAGGAGAAACTCAGAAAAAGTAACTTATTTTGATTGTTATAATCTATATTAGTTGTAATTGACAGTGCTTCCTGATTTCTGGTGTCTCACAGGCTGAGGCAAACATGTTAAGCAGTTACAAATAGATGTAGTATAATGATAATCAGGGCTCCAGTGGTATCAAACCACCATTTATATCAGCCAGGTTCAGTCATTTACTTCCACTGGGATCTGCAGTTTGTAGTCTTACTCCCATGTAATTAATTTGTATCCTGCTATTCTCTCTGCTTAAGGTTAGTTATACTATGCAGGAGAATATCTCCTTGAACCAGCATCTGTGACTGTGTTTGCAATTTCTGTCCTTCTTTTCATTCCGGGTGTTTGCGTAGGGTTTGTTACAGACAACATGCTTAGATGGAGATTTTTACAAACCCTTCCAAAAGAGTGTTTGCACAAGAAATTATTGCTTAGTTAAGCTGGACTTTCTTAGGGGTTGAATACCTGAGTGGTGGGTGAAAACTGAAACACGTGACTGTTGCAGGACATTGCTAATGGGTGAATGTTGAAACATCAAAGTTTGAACAGAAGTGCTTTGACATGAATCTTTTGAAATACTCATATTCACTAAACATGAGATCTGTTTGCAGAACATGGGCCCAGAACAGAGTATGTGTGTCCTATGTATAGTATAGTAAATAATAATAAGTTCCTTCTTTGAATAAACAGGTCAGTCACTTGATCAAAGGACTGTTATCAGAGCTGAGCAAATATAGGGGTGGGGAAAGTACTGATAAATCGAAAAGCAAGTGCTCGTGTTTTCTGGAAATTGTAACCTACTTCATTTGCAAACATTTGTGGGAGTATGACTTTCTTCTGAGTTCATTCACCTGGCATAAAACTCACGTAAAGACTGGTGTAAATAAAGATCCAAGAGATTTTGGGATAGAACTTCTGCTGTCTTAGCCACAAGAAGATTTTTTGCAAAGGATCAGTGAAAGTTATGGCTATGCTTTGATGTCCATGTATAATTCATTTACCAGTTCTTGCACAGCGTTTCTTTTGTTACCGAATTCTCTTTTAAAAATAACTTTCTCACAGGCCTGCGAAGTAGCAGTGCCCCACGTGACAAAGTATAAAGACTGTTTCCGAGCACCGGGCTTCTTTCTAAGATTAAAAAGGGATATTTGGCTCAGTCATGTGATTTTTCCAATATTTATTCCACAGAGTGGTGTTCTGTTCTCGAGATGGCACCTCACGTCTCGGCAAGGGAGAAGAGGCAGCAATATTTGTGAAATGCTCAGAGCAGCCTGCCGACAGGAAGAGAGGAGGGTATGAGTAATCACTATTGGTTTTAGATTGTTTTATTACCACTTGAGCAGTAATAAAACTTTTCCTTTAACAGACTTGTGCACTAGTCTTCTCAAGGCTTCAGAAGCATCACAGCTCAGACCAACAAGCAGCTTGCCTATAGCCACTTTGGCAGCTTTAAAGCTCTTAGCTTGCTTCTGTGCTAACATCCTTTCATGTCTAAGAAGCAAGTGCTGGTCCCTGCTTCTCACGGTATGAGAAACGGTTAGAGAGGGTTGCAGACAAGGCACTAGACTGAATTCCTGAGATTTTCATCTCCATGGATCAGAGATCCTGTCTTTGTTTAATAGCCCTTGAGTGCACTTTAATATTTTTATCAATAATTCTCCTGACCCAGATTAAATGTGGGGACAATCCTTGGACTTCACCCACTGAAGTTTGAGATAGAGAAGTGCTTATATCTATTTTAGTTCAATAGCTGTGTGTGAATGGTCTCATGGGAACACTTCTGGACTGAGATCTAGCTCTGCATAAAAATGCACATGTGCTGGCCGTTGCTCTGGGGCAATGACCTGGACAGGCCTTGAGACCTCTCTGTGTGTATCTGACATAAAATCAAGCAGAAGCCAAGAGAAGCCTAAGCATGTCATTTATCTTCCTGTTAAGTAGGGAGTTTTAAAATTGTAGTTCTCAGAAATAAGACGAGGGAACAAGTATCTTCCTCATCACCTTATTTTTTTTTTTTCCCCCACAGTTCTAAGAAAGCCTCGAAAGAAAATTCTGCTCATGAATCTGCTTAAGTGACAAGAACAAAGATTTTTCACACTGGGGAGGAGAAAAGTCTGTTCATCCCTGTGGACTGGATGTTCAGAACCAAATATATAGAAATATTTATCCGCTGCTGAATTTTTGCCTGCTATTCCTAGCTATTTGAGAGACTTCTTGTAAGAAAGTCTCAGCATATGAAGTTACTAACCATAAAGATACATTATCCAAATAGTTAAAAACAAAAATCTGCAAAACAACTTGCCAAAAGTTTGGAGTGCTGAAAAGATATAGGTAATTTTGCTTAATCATGGTGCCTTGTGACAAGGTTTCTTGACACCAGATCCTATACAGCAATTTTTTGATATTTATTGAAAAGAAACAAAGCCCTGTACTTGGTTTTATTTTTTGTTGTTGTTTCTGTTTTGTTTGGTTTTGGGGTTTTTTTTTGGTGAGTTCATTTTTCTGTTCTTTTCAGGAGTCATTTGAAACTAGACAGATTTTTTTTCTGTCTTGGCTAACTGAATTTTCAGGCAGTTCAGTGGAGAGAGTTCATAGTTTTCAAGTGTGTGTTTAGCAAATAAGTAGGTTTCCCATGTGAAAAAACCCCACCTTTGCTGTGTGTAATACTAGAAGGTATCAGGGACTGACTTAATATGGGGATGAATTTTTTAGTTTGTGGTTATGAATGTATTTAATTGGGGGTAAATGCCAGTGCTGCTTAGCAATAATTATGATCTGTTAAGCTATATACTTCTACGCTGCTTACCCTGAAATAAATAACAGCTGTGGGAGAAGGTAGCAATGCCAGTGGCTTATGCAGACATTTAGTATTTTATCTATGCTTTCAGTTATAGCAAGTGAAACTGTCTAGCCTTCAACACTGTGAAAATGGAACTGCAGAGGAACAGAGCTACCAGAAAATGCAAGAAATAGATATTTCCCCCACCCTCCACCCTCTCCCTGCTTGCTTGCGTCATGTATGCCAGAACTGTCACAGTTCCTCTGCTCTTTGACATCAAGTGTCAGTCATGCAGCCGAGTGGCTGCTGTGTGCAGCTTTCAGTGCAAGTGAATCCACTTGATAGCTGACAAGGATGCACACACTTCCCTGTACTGGAATTGTGACTGCCAGTGATCCACCTCAGTTTGTTTCTTGGCTGTGGTACAGTGCTAGGAGCTGCTTAGTTTTCTGCCATGAGATGGAATTCAGCAGGAAGCAGGAGCTGAGCCAGTTGAAAGCAGCCTGGTTGTGTGCTCCACAAGAAGGAGTGCTCTGAAAAACATTCAGATTAGCCATGCTTCAAGTTTAAAAAAATAGGTATATTGAAGGCAGTCTGCTTCCCAATTTTTAAGTAACATATGATTTTTCTAGTGTGCTGAAAGGTGCTGTAGCCCTCTTTTAACTTTCTAGAGAGTAAGCAAAATGCTGGGGAGATACAAGGGCTTGAAGGTAGACATTTGGAGAAGTGTAATGTTAGCTATTGATGCTGGGTGTTGTAGTCTTTTCCTGCATGTGCAAGCATGGAGACGGTGATTTCTCCAATATTATCCCATCTTAAAAGGAAAGCAAAAAATGCGTGTGTTTATGTGCACAATTTGTTTCCTATTTCCGACTGTAGCTGCTAGTATATTTGGGGATAAAAGTCTTAAACAGTGCAATATGTTGGAATATTAATAGCTCTGAATTTGCTCACATTTTATTTCACATTTGATTAAATGACAGCAGAGATGTGATGAGTCACTGAGGGTGGGGTTGAGTATTGAGCCACTGCATTGGAGACCTCTAAAGAGAA
>JANRMJ010000079.1:43509272-43521208 GCA_025584955.1 Alethe diademata
GTCCTTCTGAGGGTTATCAGTGGCAACAGACAAAAACCCCCTAAAGCTTCATGTTTAACCCAGCCACAGTTAACACAATTCTTCCACTAGAAAAGAAGAAAACATTATTATTGCAAAAACTGTGTGAATCCCAGAGAATGATCCTGACCCTGTTGTGCTTAGATATTGTGCATCCCTCCACTGCAGGGCTCAGCAGCTAAATATGAGAGAGAAAAGGAAATCAAGGCACAGAAAAGGGATTAGGCTGTGGTCAAATCAAACTGAAGAGCAATCACCTGAACAGAGCTTATTTGTATGGAGTAATTTTGTCCCCAGGTCTTGTTACTCTCTATTTTTCCATTACTGTTGATTTTAAGGAACTTAGTTCTGGGAAGTATTTTGTTTCATATTCTCTGGATATTGCAGAATGCTTTCCTTCTTAAGAAGTATTCACCATTATGGAAAGGCTGTACAACTTATATATGAGATGTAACTTTATTTGCTACATTTTATTTGGATGCTGATCAGAGTAGGAATACTGTGAAGACCAGCTGGGAAGAATTACGGTTCCTTGTGTTAGCAGTATCCATCCAGAAATCTCAGTGGGAAAAGCTATGGAATTAAGTTGTCTGATTTCCAAACCAAACACTTGTGAAGGTAGAAGTGACCAGCTAACTTGCACAAGGAAAGAGGACAACAAATGTGCAGCTGGGAAGAGAAGAAATATACTTGGAAGGATTTTGCATTACAGCAGAGTGGTTTAGACAGAACTTTTTTTGGCTTTTCAAGAGACCAGAAGAGCTAGGAATACAGCTTCCACTTGGAGTCATCTGAAACTTCCTGCAGCAATTAAAGCATGTTGTGCTTTGGCCTTCTCCAGAGATGGATTTAAGCATAATGCCACTTCGTATTCACCATATTTTTCATTCCAAGGGAATGGGATTCCTTTAAAAATGTATGTGAAGAAGAATTGTTGATGTCGTTTTACATGTGAGGATGGAGAAGCAATACCAGATTATGGCATATCTGTCAGACATGCATATACAGAGATACATTTAATTTATATTTAAATTACCTTCTCATACTTTTATATATGCAATTATTTGTAGAGGAAAGTGGTCTGAGAAAGTTAAAGACACTTGTGAACAGAAGATGTAGAGATTTACATTGTCTAAATGACCTTTCCAAATATTTGTGAAAGAACATTCACGTCTTTTTCAAGGCAATAGAAACAACAATACATATGAGAGCCACAACAGTCTGTCTGCATACTAGATGCTTTGTTAAACACAAAGGTCCAAAAGGTCAGTGTAGGGTTTACCTCTCTCATTTGTTTTGACTTTGAAAGTTAAGCTGTGATGAAGAATCTGCAAGTAAAGATGCTAGAGCAGTCACAGATCCTGCCCCAACTAGACCAGTTTTGTGACACAGTTTCATGAAACATTTCTTTGCAAGAAAGTGGAACATGAAGCAAGTGAAAAAAAGAGGATTCATAGCCAACCTTGGAACTGTCTCTGTGATCCATGATAAATCAATAATTTTGAATAATCTTTGCTTCATACCTAGAGCTAAAAGATAAGGTTTTAAATGCTCATCACGCTTAACTGCTTTGCATGCCTCTCAGATTCAAAGTTGAAGCCATGTAAATCCAAACTGTTTAAAAAAAAGAAAAATCCAGAAACTATAAATTTTATGGAAAGTGGATTGTAAATTATAACATTGAGCAGTGTCCTACAGTAGATGTAGTTCTATGCAGTAATACAGTTTTATCTAAATTAGCCAAGAAAAAGGACTGTGACCATTTGTGTCTGCTGCTCCATACAGTGGTGTATAGGATGTTGGCACTTTCTTGGCCCATGGACCACTCCCACATAGTGTTCAGTGATGAGTGTAGTGAGTCATGGTGTAAATATTCTAGAATCTGTTTAGATGTGCTATTTTTTTTTTTTTTTGCCAATGCCCGTGGGTTTTTTTCATAACACCTGCCTAATTGTGCTTTATCTAAGGAGTGGTGCCTCTCTAACAACTACCTAGCAACATGATGAAGGTCAGAGTATGGGCCTCTGATAATGGTCTAACCACTACAGCAGTGCCAGCTCTATAGGGTAGAACACTAAACAACCACTTGCTTTATGGCTCCAAAATCTCACTTGTCTAATGACACACTTTGGGAAGCTACTTGCATCACAAATGACATTCTCTGCAACAATATGCAGGTCTTTGCACGCTGGACTCTAGCAATAAAGTGCTCCTATTTCTGTACACTTCTAAACTTACAACTTTCTCAACTTTTGACTGCTAAAGCCAAGTAGTACTTAACAGGTTTTCCCTTTGTTTTAGACTTTTAAATTGGAACTGCTTGTTTATATTATGTTTTACTTTATGAACAGGTTTTTTCACATTCTAGAAAAATCTTAATTTAATATAAAATTGTTGGTGGTTAAAGATATTGCTTTAGTGTCTTTAAGACCTGGGGATAAGAGGGAATTTGTTACACAAGCTAAAGTCTATGTTTTAGTTTCCCATATCTTCATTGTTTTGTTTCTTAAATGACAGCTGCCATTTGACTAAATTATTTCATGTGTCCTCTCTGTCTGTAAGTTTTTCTGGTTTTTTCTTTTTTTTAGATTGACTATTTTACTTCTATTGTGGCTATTGGGCTACTGGGTAAGTTGCCAGCTAGTCTACAGTCATTCTTACTATGCTTAGGGCATAGTGATCACCCTAATGTTATCACACACAAGTCCAATTGTGTTCTGCTTCCTTTGCATCCCCAAATTTTGAGCTCACATATCATCTTTCGCTGTTTAACTTTCTCTTTCATTAATGCACAGATTTCACTTGTGAAATGGCATCTGTATCTAGGCAGTGTTGCATCCCTGCCAACTACCTAGCAACATGCAGAAGGTCAAACCATGGGCCTCTGGTATTATCTAACGACTCTGCTGGCTCTGTTGCTCTGCAAGCCAAGATACTAGGCAAACATAATGTAAAATCAAAACCAGCTTTGTGAAGGATGTTTGGTAGAAGCCCCAAAATATCTTTGTTACACACTTGTCTTATGCTGAATTCATTACATTCTTTCTGTACACCTGAAGGAATTTACTCTAGTAATGAAAACATACTCTGTATTTACAACACCAATATATTACTAACAAACTTTCTATTACTGCAGCACTGTCTTGACAGTATTAAGAATAGTCTGTTTAACTATGTGAAATAAGCAATACCAATGAGTTCTGTTGCTTGTTTAGTAAAGCAAATCTGGAAAAATGCAGAATGTTTATAATTTACCTCTATTGCAATGAATAGATTAGTTTTGCCCATGCAACTGTTTAGCTGCATGAAAATAAAACCCCAACATTACTCATAAATATGTATCTTTGATCTTTTAAGTGGAGACTTTGCATGGTCATCAATATTCTCTGTAACAGAATCTCTGTCTCTTTTTTGTTCTGCTTTTGTATTATTGCTAATGAAAACCCAAATGTTCTCTAGCTGCAGCAGGAACTCTGATTGCACTTGTAGAACTCTACTTTATTAATTACACCCTTGGCTATAACCTTCTCTACGAAAATTAAAAAAGATAAAGAAGAAAGTCTGCCCTTGATGGCAGATTGGCTTATAGGTTAAAGAAGCCAGTTTGACTTTCTGAGCTAATTCAAGTACTTCCATTCATTACTGGCAATTATTAGAGTTTTTATACTTTTTGATATCAGAGCATGCCTTTGTGAGGAGCTCAGAAGTCTTAAAATCAAAACTCAATCATGTTTCTGGAGAAAAGCTAGAAATTGGAAAATAGCCACCATAAATTGAAGAAACTTTTCAGAAGACAATGGAGACTGCAGAGTTTAGCCTCATACCATGAGAAAGGCACACTAGAACATTTTCTGTGGTCAATCTTTACCACAGATGTAAGACTATGTCTGACTCAGCAGAGTAGACTGGGCACACCATACACGTACAAAACCAGAAACAGAAAAAAGGCAAACAACCACAAGTCAACCCACAAACCAGAGCAATTCTGAGCCCACATTAACTGGCTCCAACTTCTACGAGAATTGTGAAGATCTTGATTCCTTTCCACTAACTGTCAAGAGACAACATTAAATTGTTGACTGTTTTGTCCAAATTAGAAAAGTTTAATTTATGTGTTTCAGCTCTTCTCAAGGGGCTTCAAATCATCCAAGTGCATCACATACATCCGATTATTCCTTGCTGTTTTGTCTCTGGAGTAGAAAGGATAGTTAAAATGACACTAAAAAACCTTTGTGGTCAGGATTGAAAGCCTGGGTGAAGTCTGCCATACCTGATTTCTAAGCCTCCAAGGGAGGCTTGGCCACTATCAAGGTCTTCTCTCCACAGACACCCTCATCCATGCTACAAAACACTTGCTACTAACAGATTTCACCTTCTTATTCCTGGTCATATGAACTTTCCACAGGTCTTGGAGATTTGAAATGCTTTCCGACAGCCATCTCGGACTTACTGGCCATGCTCTAGCTACTTTAGAAGTTGCAGCCTGACTTAAGGGATGGTGTCCCTCTTTGTGGCTATTACTTTTGTTCTCAGAGCTAGTGCACGCAGAGCAGAATGGTCATTTTGCTTCACCATCTATCCCTGACTGGGGTTGTCTCCACACTGATCACAAATAGAACTTAAAAACCAACCTCAAAGCCCACAGCCTGCAAAATATCATCCCTACCTTGTTTATGGTGCACAGGAATGGACAATTCTCTACCTGCTGCCATGTCTCTCCTTGCAAATGGGACACATCTCTGCTGTTGGGCAAAGAAAGAGAAAGCAGGGTGTGCTGCCCCAGCTAGCTGGGCCTTTTGACTCCTCTCCAGCTGCAAGCAGATATGTGCTCTGGCAGAACCTGGGCATAGTGGTTCAGAGCACAAGCCAAGCTCAGAGGAAAGGATAAGGGAAGGGGAGAGTTGGATTAGAAATATTTAGCCAGAGTCTCAGAGGGATATATGTTCTGGATTATGGAAAAGTGAGACAGGAAACAAATCCACTGCACATTTAGGGTTATTAGATATGCCTCTAACTCATCATAAATATGTAGATGTGTATGTGCGCGTGTGTTTTTGTGTGTGTGTGTTTGTGTGCACATGTGCTTTTTAAGACTCTTTTCCCACATTTCCACATCCCATTTGATCTCAGGATTGAAGAGAATCAGACCTACCACCAACCACTTTTGAGATTCAGACCTACTATTATAAAGCTGGTGGATATTGTGGTTAAGAACCTTGCCTGTTTTGCTGCTGTGTGGTTGCCTATGGGCAGTCCAAAATAAAGCATCCTGCTCCAGAAGACATCCAGTTTGAGTGTTAAGCACAAGGGATAGACAGACAAGCCAGAAGTTGACACAAAACAAGGGGACAAAATATTGCTGTGTTATCTACCCCAGGAACTCAACTTGGGAAGACCCTCAGCAAAAGGGAGTTTTGAGAACAGTGTGGTGGTTATGTAGATGTTAATGATTGAGGATGAATGTCCTCATCTGACTAATCTCAGTCTTGACAATCCTTAAAAATCCTACTATGATGAAATTTTTAAGGGTCCTGAGAAGCTGCCACAGCTCCCAAGGTACTTCATGAGGTAAATATTAGGGCATGAGCAGGATTCAAGAGATGTGAAAAAGCAAACCAGGCAGTTTATATTTAGCTTTATACAAAGAGATGGGAGTCCACAGAGGAAGGTGAAGAGAAGGGTATACTATTTTCAGTGACAGTAATGTGCATTTTCTCTCAAGAAAAGGCTAGCAAAGAGCTTTTTTTTTTTTTCCCACAGACCCATGCTGCCCATGATTGGGTTTCCCATAGCTTTTCTGACAAGGGCATTAAAGCAGAATATCCTCAGCCTTTTACAAAATCATCTTCAAAGCAGCATAATGTGAAGACAGCCATTATAAAAGTCACCTCTTTTACTTATGCTACCTGTCGCTCTAGTTGGAATATTTTCTGGTGAGAAAAACAGGCAGAGCCTTATAGAATGGAAATCCTCTGATGTTGAACCGGCACTATCCCTCTGCCCATGGCTGTGTTTAACTCATGTTGCGAGTCTGTATTTCATCTTCCTCATATCTCACCCATGATCCTGAAGACTAATTTTTCTCCAGGTGGACTGTTGCTGTAAGACACTGAGGCTCATTGGGCTTTGGCATTTGCTTGGTTCCTTACATTATAGACTGCTTTCAGGGACCAAACCTTCCAACTTTGTCTCCTCTGTTTGAAACGATATGTTTACTTTGGCTGTAAAACACACTTTCATTAAAGGGAAATGCATTCAGTAAGGAATTTGGAGAATGCCTTTTCATCTGGAAAATAGATTTATTTTTCCAGTTTGCAGCTATGCAATCTGAAATGGCAAGACTTTCAGAAATGGGACAAATCGCTCTTCTTTTAACTCTGTAGATAGTAATGCTCTCTCAGGAATTCAGGTTTGACAATCTTGGTTTCCAAAGGAGCCTACAGTAACTGGGTGCCCCAACTCTCACCTTCTTATCATACCGCAAATTCTCCCAGAGTGAAAGAAATATGTCTGCAGGCCTAATTTAGATAGTGTCTGACCCACTGTAGACACTGTTCAGATAAAAGGAAACACAATCAAAAATTTATTTCATTAATACTTTTTGTCTCTTTTCTGGGGTGCACACCAATATTCGCTACAGGAAGATGCAATGTGGATTTAAGTCATTGTTTTGTGAAGTGCTTAAGAGAAGTCTCACAGTAGAACAGACTGAAAGTACCACGGTGCTGCCTGTCTTGCCACTGTCTCCTTTTAGATTGCTATAACAAGCCTGCCTGGCCAGTGACATCTTCTCTTTCTTCCAAAAACCTAATAACTGCATTTGTTGTTGGCTAGCCCAAAGGCTAGCCATCTTGGAGATGAGGTCTCTATCACAGTGCAGTGCATTTCTATCTTGTTTTGATTTAAATGAAGTTCATTATAATGTTAGCCAGAAGGCTTTTTCGTTTTCTCTTAAGTGGCAGCTCTCCAGAATTTGAAAAAAAACCTCCAACATTTTCCTTGTGGTAAATTACATTTAATCATATTGGGAGTCCTTTTTTTTTTCAGTGAGAAAAACCATTAAAGTAAAAAAACAAGGAAATTACAAAAACCTGCTTTTGATTCCTTATTATTCATGGAATAAAATTAGATTTTAAAGGAACTCATTCTTTTATAATTGTGATGCTGACTGTTATTAAATCCCCTCATCTACTTTTACATTACATTCCCAGTTCTTTATGCACAGACTTGCTTGGATTTCAGCTACTTCACAACTGAAAGGAGATCACTCAGTTTGAAAATAGGTGCTGTTTGGCCTATGTTCAGGACATAAGAAAACTTTGTCTGAACTAACAAGCGTAGATTGTCAAGTAATAGTTGATTTGGTAAAAATAGGTATTATTTCCTGCCAGAAGAAATGATGCTATCAGATGAGGGTGGAAGATAGTTTTCTCTATTATCTTAATTTATTATTACTAGTCTGATGAAACTAGAGAGCGTTAATACGTTTCTTGTCATCTTGGTTTGAAAATTCACACTGCAAGTTTCCTGCAGGTGGTTCAAGGAATTATCTTTCTCCTCTGTACCTGAAAATTCCAGGAAAACCATGATGATTCAGTTCACTGGCTTCAGATTCTAAAAAAGGTGACAGACAGACGTCTTACTAAGAGATTACATCTGTTTCCAAAGTACTTGAAAACCTACAGGGTAAGAAATGGTTAAAGAAACAAAACACCAGAAACCCAGAACTGAAGTGATTTGGGCCAGGCCAAACAAGAGAATGAGAGGCTGAGAGGGACAGAGATAAAAAAGTTTGCACTCACTGGACAAATAAGATTTATCCAAGCATAATAGCAAACATTTGGTAAGTGATACTTTAGTCCTGACCACCTAAATTTATTCTAAAATAACCTTCTATTTTCCTGGTCAGATTACATTGTTAATTCCCATTAATTTTTTTTTTTTTTTTCAGGCAAATTTAGATGTATCCTGGCTGTATCTGTGTGGATATCGGCTCTTCTCAGGACAAACAATTGTATTTGGATAGTTTGTCTACACCCAGTTTAACGAGGGACTTCATCAAAGAAAAAATACAGTAATTAGAGAGGCATCTCCAGACAGTTTAGAGAAGTTTGTTTAAAAGTGAGGATGATATCAGCTAGAAGCCCAGTATTGTACAAGAGGCCAACATTTGATTGGTTTCTGTAGCCAAACTCCTAGTTAGGATCAGGAGTTTAAGGCATTTTCTGCAGAAGTGAGTTATGTTTACTCTAGAGGTCCTGCCATTTGCTGTGTACGTCTGCCAAAAGTAGACAATTTCTGGTGTTTTGTATCTGTGCTGAAGTCTCTGCTGCACCAAATCAGAGAGTAGATGCCTAGGCAAGAAGGAATGTATGCTCATGTAATATGAGTGCTGGTGTAAACAGGCCTTGAGAATCCACTCAACAGTTCCTGTGTCACTTGTGTATGTCCTCATGAAATGAAAAATTACTATTAGAAACATTAAATCCTGTCATGTCATGTCATCCATATTCCAGTGGCTAACTGCCTCACTTAAAGAATTTGTAACATATATATAACATGAGCTTTTTCAGTTTACAGAGTTTGGAGCAGATCAGGTGCCACAGATGTAGAAGATTTCACACAGCAGAAATATTGGAGATGCTAAGAAAGTTTAATTGAAACACTTCTTCACTTTTCCTTTTTTCATGTTAAGAGTTTGAGTCATGTGAAGTGTTGGTCTTGTACAAAGAAAATTTTGTACGACTGGGTAACAGATTTTCTGTTTTTCCAGGTAATAGAGCCTATTCGCAGTACATACAAATCTAACTGGAAAATTAAAGTTATCATCCTTTTAAAGATCAAAAATGTGTAGTGTACAGAGTTTCATGTTAACTTCATAGTATGCTTAGCCATAGTTAGAGCGTGCCAGTTTCTCATAGTGAAATTGCACTCCAGATAGAGGTCCTATATAGAGGTGGCTATTTGCAGTTTCTTCTTCAAATAGACAGGGGATAATGTGTTCACGTGGACTGAGGCCAGGAATTTTTAGCTGTGAACATCTTAGAGCCATCACCCAATACCAAGATTTAAAGTGACAAGTAGTAAGAATAATGATGACATTATTATCTGCTTGTAAGGCCAATTATTGCCTCTAATTCATGATGTTCTAGTTTCAGATGAGGCAGATTTTCCATTACAAGCTTCTTCTCTGTGTCTGTGTCATCTGAAGCTGACATTTCTCACAGTAGCTGTCAGTCCAGTCATAAGAGGATTTTATGATTAATGAGATTCACTTTTTGCTGTTTCCAAGGTGCTTCAAATCCCACACAGTACACTGGAGGGAAAAGTGGGACACAAGGATGATGAGTTCAGCCTAGAACGCTGCCAGCTTTTTTATTGAAGCCTACCTGTACGTAGGTGCCTTTTTGTCACAATGAGCAGAGGTTTTGGTAAAGTAGAAAAACATTAATGTTTTCTCTGCTCTGCAGCCATCCCCACACATTCCTCTGAAAGTAAATATCTTGAAATGCAAGTGGAAACTGTGAGATCTTTGCCTTGCATTGAAGGGAAGATTGTAGAAATGTATGCTCTTCCTATTTTTTTGCTTCCTTCAGTTATTTGCAATATTATTTTTGTACAATTATAGATTTTGTCAGTTTTTCTTTTGATTTTTGTCAGCTTTTCTATCTGTAGTATTTGTGCTATTGTAGCTTTTATAATCTCCAATTGGTATTAGGGCCTTGTGGTTCTTTGTATAACACTGGGATTTTGATGGTGTGGAACAAAGCAGGATTATTTAAGCAGAGAGATGACTTACAGAAATATTATTGAGGTCTATCCTGAGAGGAGCAGAGAAAGTTCTAATAAGGAAATTAGGAAATCTAAATAAGGAAATTAATGTTTCTTACACTTAAAGAATCAGGGGACCCCAAATTAGACCAAGGGGGTAGCACATTCATAAAAAAGGAAAGGACCTGGCTCTTCACATAATATATAGGTGAGTCGTGGGCCTTCTTTCTCTGAAAATTTTGCAGGCTTAATTTTGCCTGGACTCAAAAGGAGACAGGACAAATTAATGGAAAACAATTCATCCTGTTCCACCTGGAGTGTGGTTAGTTCATAACTTATGTGGCTTATGATGTTTTGAGAGCCACAAAACAACTGCGTTAATATTCTGGAATAGTATAATTGCAGTTCTGTCCTGACCTTACATGGATTCTAAAGAATGTGGCTTTGTACATGGATGGGAATCAGGACCACATGGGTCCTTGGTGTGATCCAGTTTGACTCTTCTTATGTGCTTTATATTCCAGTCTTTGAATTGCTTTGTTCAAGAAAAAGAAGTGAGCACTGGGGAGGAAATTCATGTAAAAGTGATTGTTGATCTCAGCATAAGTTTGGTGGCATTCAAACAAAATCAGTTTCTCACAGCAGAATTAAAGAAAACCTAAAAAAATTTTGACAACTGAAGGTGCTGGAAATGTAATCATTTCTCTGCACGTGTACATAAGGGCAGCTCAGGATAATTCAATTGAATGGACCCAAAAAATATTGGAAATGGGGAGGGCAATCTTTGGACATGTCTGCTTCGTAATGAGGAAAAAAATAATCTTGAAAATATCAGGGAGCTTTCCCTAAGGTGAGCCACCCTTCAGACTGGTTGAAGAAAGCCCTCTGGACTTAGTAAATGGAGAAAAAGAAAATATATGTGCAATGAAGTCTAAGGCTGTCGTTGATTTGCAGATTTCTGTCGTCAGCAGTTGAGAAGGCCAAGCCTTCACACAAGGATATTACTGTCCGATGATCTCAAGCTGTCTGCTCTCAGGGTTTGGAAATATTTTAAGGTGGATGAAAACCTGGTATTTTCCACTCACTAAGAAGAGTCCAGAGGCTGTGCATTAAACAAAATAGTTACACTGTGAAGTCCAGAAAATAACCCCCACAAAACCTGAAAGGTTCAGTGTGCTTATATCCATGTGACCTCTAGGTTTTATACAAAATGAGTGCCAGCAATGAAAAGTGACAAATGGTTCACAGGTGCATTTACAAATAAACTCTATTTTCTCCATTTTCCAGAATATAGAGCTTTTTGCTGCTTTTTAGTGTTTTTTGACTGTATCAAATACTTCTTCTATCAAGAAACTAAAGGTAACAGTATATTGGTAAGTGGATTGGCAGCTGTTTGATTCTGATGGGTCAGGGCACTGCAGAGGTCTCCTCTGGGATCCAATGATAGATAAAGCTTTCTGGAAAAGGCTCAACCAGACAGGTACTCCAGCAAAGAGTGAAGCTGAGGCTCGGGGGGACTTGAAGAATGAGAGTCTCAACAAGTCCATGTGATCACTTTCTCCTGCACCTAAAAGCTGGATGGGACCCTAAGGGAAAACTGTGAGTGAGAATTTATTTAAAAGAAGGACTTTGCTAAATGTAGGGACTGTTTTATCTGTACGCATCTTTGGAGTCTCAGTCCATTAATCCATCTCTTTCCAAAAAGTACTTCACGAACTTTTCATTGAGAGCCCACATAGGCCTTATTGCCAGCAACTGCTCACATGCACTGTTGAGCAAGGAAACTTGAAATCATAAACTCAAATTTTTGCTTAAGCGTTTGGGGGAATGAGCTTGAGAAGTCATGCTAGCATATTACAGAAAAGAGCCAGACTCTGCAATTACCCAAAGAAGAAAGAAAGATTTAAAGTAAAATTTCTTTCCCTTAGGCAGGCACATCCCAGCTGCCTTATCCTGAGTTTTTGACAGGCAGCAGTAGAGAATAATTGTATACTTATATAAATGTATTTTCAGGAGGGGTAGGTATAAATTTTCTTAATTATGCTAATTCATCTAGTAAGATTTCACTCATAACAGCTCTTCCTCAGTGCATGTTTACTCCCTTGGTGCACTTCATTGTTTATCTTTAAACCCTTCAGAACTCTGGC
>JANRMJ010000079.1:43600896-43619709 GCA_025584955.1 Alethe diademata
TGTTAACATGATAATGGGAAAAATTCCTTAAACTCACACAGTAAAGGAACAAAAAACCCAGCTCTCGACACCTGTTTACCTAGGCACACATATTTGAATGGAAAAGGGAGACACCTGTTCCTGCCCATGGTGAGTGGCATGAACTACCTGATCTTTAAGGTCCTTTGCAACCCAAACCACTTCATGAGCCTGTGATTTTATGATCAGAAAGACCATGCTCATCTAAATAGACAGAAATAAAAGCAAATTGCATGTGACCAGTAAAATACAGGAGACTAACATGTCATGGTTAGAGATCACTGAATATTTCAGCCATTCCCAGAGGATACAACAACAGACTAAATGAGGGGAAAGATTGCCCACCAATCTATTAAAACCTTTGAAGCCTGGTGATGACTTCTATCCTGCTCTTTCATATTAGTTGTTAGTTATACCAATTACATTCTAACAGTGCACTCAAGCCAGACTCTGCAGACATATAAAGCAGAAATGAGAAGTGAAATGGTCAAATACTGCTCTGCACATCATAGGCACTTACAACTGTGAGCAGTGTCCTGCACAGTCCTGTACAGGTACAACCAGCAAAATGCTAATTATATTCTGCATCTTCAGGAAGCTGGTGGTGTAATTTTTACAGGGGTAAGCCACAAGCAAAACATACGAAAGCCCAAACTCCATTTTATTTAAGTGGGGTCTGACAACAGTGTCAGAACAAATTCAGTTCCAGAAACTGTTTTAACGTGCACTGGAATAACAATAACCAAAGTAAAGCTGTAAAGTGCAACCTCTCATAAATATTGCATATCCAGCACTGAAATCAAAGAAGTAACTTGCTGTTGCTGCCAGTGAACTTGAGTGAGGGAGTGTGGGATTAGATGTGGAGTCTATTTGCATTAATTTTGCATCAATATCCATATTAATTCTAACACAATATTGTATCAAATTTGGGGACAGTACTCAGCTCAGTCTCCCTGGCGAATGAAATATCACTTGTAGAGCTCTAGTAAATCATTTAGTAGCATTAAAAAAGTCAGGCATGAAATCAGAGAAAAAGTTTAGAAAAAGACATGTAGCACAGAAAAATCATACCAGAATTAACAGAATATGTAATGAAAGAGCCTGTGTATGGAAAGAATAACTATTCAAAATCAATTTCTACTCCCTCATTTCTACAAAAAATAAATTTTATATGGTTGATAGTAGCTTTGGATGATGGTAAATCAATTCACCTGGGACTGATTGTACCTCTGTTACCAAGATAACATTTATCTGTGGGTGCAAACTACAAGCTGTGAATACAGCTAAAACCATACAAATAAAAATGTCATTCCAGTGAAGACACAAACTGGCAGAAACCAGGACTTGCCTGTATTGTGTAGAAAAGTCCTCCTAAAGTGGGACAGTCTGACAGCAGGTGATATAAACGCTCATACTTCTATTTCACCTAGAATTTCTAAAACTTTATAAAACACAAACTTTATGATCAACCCACAAAATAACAGAAAAAGTCCTCACTTCTCTGCTGAGCTCTGAGCTGCTTTCGAAGAAAGACACCCTGTACAAGGATGTAGAGAAGTAAGGGGACCTGACATTCCCACGACTATGTGTGTACATTTTCTACTCACATCATGCAACATGCTGGACTCCCCAGTGGTATCTGTTTTCCACGTAACCCACATTTCTCACAGGCTAGGTATACTGGTATTAATGACCACTTTTGCATCTAATATCTTTGTTTAAAGCATGCTCTTGCTTGGTTGGCTCAATGAGAACAACCCGTGGCATTTGGCTGGTGGGGAAGCCCATCACATTTGGTGCCATCCCCACTGGATGTTTGTGGTTTCTCTTTGTTGTCACCCAGAGATGACAGAATGTGCAAAACAGTATTTTGGGTCTCCTTTAATCTGTCACCAAGACGTCCTCTGCTTAGTGTACCAGAAATCCCATGGTTAGCTTGAATAAACACCTTGCCTCTCCACTTGTGAGACTTCTCCATCCCATGATCTACATTTTAAAAAAATATATGGCATTTACATGTCATTGGTAAAAATAATTAGCTAGGACAGACTGACTGATTAGAGCAATGGAAACTAGAAATGCCATGAATGCTGCAGCCTAGAAGCAATGAATGCTGTTGCTTAAAAGAACAGGTGGAGATCCACTCCTTTTTAAAGACAGATGAGGAAGGGACAGCCTTCACCCATAGGACAGTGCAGTGCTTAGGCCACTGACACTAGAAGCAACAACTAACTTCCCATGCCAGTGGATGGGGTCTCAAATCACCACCTCAAAGGAAAGTGACCAATTGCCAGTCAACAGTGCAGGGTTCCTCCTGGACTCTTTCACATCCTTATTCTCCAAAGCTGCAGCCATTCCTCTGCACAGCAGATCTCAGATTTTTATGGGAAGCTGATACTTTCCTGGAGGAGAGGAGGCATGTACTTCAAGAGTAAGGAGACAATTATATCAGACAGAGGATGACACAAATGTTTAGTAAGTTTCATCCAGGGCTATTAACAGAAGAAGAAAAGAACACTCTTAAAACATTAGCTCACACTTGGCATTTAGTTTAAAATCATGGTCTGTTGGAACAAGAAGAGAGACCCAACAAAAGCACTGGGAATCTTCAGTGGCAGCTGATTTAAGCGCCTAGCAGCCAAAATGAATCTAAGATTTATAAGCTGCACTGAATTTGTACGTTGTGCAGTCAGTAGCAGGAAATTGTCAAAATCATAAACATACAGAATACTCCTGAAATGATCCAAATCCCATCTCACAGCTCTGACACATACTGTTATCAATGTCCAGTATAGTATTGGTGGAAACTGCACTTCAGCCATTATTTTACATGTGTTTATTTAATCTGACGGGATTGTATGGGAGGTTTCCTTTGTGGAAAAGGGGATAGATTTCATTGAATAGACCAAGTTGCATAAACAGATGTCTAGAACTCTGTCCCCAAACTAACTAAACAACAAACGTTCAAATATAACTACTCAGAATAAGGATGAGTCCTTGAAGTCCAATTTCTCTAGAATCAAAAAGTGATGCTTGCTTCTGCAGCACAAGTGTTTTGAGATATGTTTATGCTCCCATTTGTTTCTGTTGCATGCACAGCAGGTGGAAAAATCCTGTTAGAGCAGTCACAGCATGCACACCTTCAGGCAGGAATGCTCCCTTCCATGCAAAGCCCTTCCAGTTTAACATAGTTTAATATAGTTTAAACTCTGACACAATAGTACTGATCATTTGGAGGCAAAGATGGTGATAAAAGATGACTTGCCTTGCCAGCAAGGCAAAGCCAGAGCTAAGGCCTGCCAGACTCAGATAATCATGTAAGTATTTAAGCATCAAAATTTGCCTTCAGATTTCAAATATATGTGGGCTTTATTTATATGTATTGTGTGCATTTTATAACATAACATGTATAATTTCAAACAATATATTAACATAAAAATCTCAGATAAAGCGGTAAGAAGTTTTACACACATTGCCTCATTTGCACAAGCCTTGTTCTTAAAAGCAATGATGGGCACTTAACAGTGTTTGTGTAAAGGTACATGACATTTGTCTTCAAACTGACTACTTACCACAGCAGTAGTAATGAATATAATCTAAAATGGTTTACTATATTAACCATGTGGATTGTTTCTCTGTTAAGATGTTGTAGGTATGTCTTGCAAACCTATCTGAAATAAAAGAACAGATGTGCAGGGAAATGTCTTTCACATAAGAATTGAAATATAGATTAAAAAGTGCCACTGAGTAAATGTTGTTCAATAAATTATTCACTGGAAAACATAATTTTTCATAATATTAAGATATGTATGAGAAATAATTATTTCATTTGGTATGTTTGCATGTTGTAATATAATAATGTGTCTGTTTAAATTAGCCTTGTCCTTAACACTACCTGTGTAACCAATCAGCATTTGACTTCTTAGCACTTGTTTGTTTTTATTATTATTTTTAACTATATAATAATCACAATGCTTTTAATACAAGTCTCTTAACTGCCCCTGTACCACAACATGACAAGATTAGCTGCCTATACAGGTTATCAGAAAATGACAAGTCCTTTCTACAGAAAATTGGCCCTCCCCAATGTTTCTTGATAGGAGAAAGCTTAAAGTGCAAATATACTGTGAAAAGGGTCTCTAAAAACGGCATAGAGGAGCTTGATGTTTCTTGTGTTTTGGTTATCTCACAGATTGGTAAACCAATCTTCTCAGCTGAGAGCTAGCTGGAGCAGTCAGAAAACTGTTACATTAGCTGTCTGAGGGCAGGGTGCTAAGGAGGCAAAGATAATACGAATTTAATCTCCATGGTTGCAAATAAATTTATCTGGCAAATAAAATGAAAAGAATAATGAAATTAATGCTATGCCATTGCCAGTTTTTCCAATTCTTGTTTGTTGTCTAACCACAGCCATGAAGCCCAATTTGAGATAAATGGGATTACTGATGGTTGTTCAAAAAATTTGTACACCTGGAGTATTAACAAGTTGCTTATTACCTAGGTTTACCTTATTACCTTATTACTTAGGCTGATTCAAGTGCATAGAAGTGATGAGGATGTGGTGCTCTGTTATTAGCAATAAGGATAAAATCTGATGGTGGGTCTATCATACATACAAATTAATACAAGAAAAAAGCCCAGGAGAAGATGCTATTGAGCTTTGTGACAACTTTGGTAAAACAGTGAATGGGCTAAGTTTCTTTTTAGGCACACCTCTGCAATGCATGGAGAGTTTCCTCACCCTCAAAGGTATAACCTCAGGAGATGGACATCAGTGGTCACAAATATTAAGAGTTTCTAAAAACAATGAAAAGTACTCATAGACAAAAATGTGTAATACCTTCCATGACTCTACCATTTTGAGCAGTGTTTTCATTGGATGAAGACAAGTGGCTGGCTGGCTGGGGCCTGTGAACCTGACCTGATGACACTGGTGGGACTGAACAAAGAGAAGTCTCTGCCGGCAACATACATGCTTTGAAATTCAAAAAGGGTATTTTTTCTTCAAAGTAGGAATTGGACTGGTAAATTTAACCAAGATGTGATATTTAAACATAAATGAATGAATGGTATTTTTAGAAAGTTGCTCAATGACAAAAGAACATCTAACAGCATCAGTCCCCCTGGTTGAGTAAAAAAGTGAAATCAGTTAAGCAAGCATTTTCAGAAAGTGTTTTCTCTCTCTTTTGTTTTCAGCAATTATTAAATTTTGCTCTTCCCAGGCTTCCCATGAAGCTTCTGGACTGTCATTACACTGGAGCCCTTACTTTTTCTGGTTGACTGGTGATAACTGCTGCTTTGCCAGCTGTTTGATTTCAGGTACTGTGTCTAGTAGGTGAGTTACTCCCCCTTGTCTTTCAAGAGAGACATTAAAATGTCTTCCTTTTACTAGGGAGATACATCTCTCATTTCTTCTTCTATGCTGTAAACTATTACCACAAAAGTTGGAGAAACTTAATGACAACCTCATTACTTAACTAAAACTTCAACTTAGGCAGAAATTGGTCAATGTTTCATAAATTCATGAGGGGAAAAATAGAACAACTCTAGAATTGTTTACTCATGAGAAATGGTTGAAAGTCATTACTATTCCATGTTTCTAAGAACCTGCAGACTAAGTAATCAGCAAATGCAGCTATCATGGAGAAACCACTATTGAGTGGATATGTTATTGCTGAAGTGTCCTATGGCTATTCAACCACCCAGGAAATATATACAAATTCACTGTTAGTAAAACTCATGTAAATGTGAAGATGGATGGAATGATTATTAGCAAAAAAGGTGATGGCCTTTTTTTCTCACGTTAGTGTATTTGTCTGGTTTATTTATTAAAAAAAAACTACCTGCAATGTTTCTTAATACTAGTTTAAAATGGAGCCAAAAAGCAGCAGCTCTAGAAAGAGCAAGTTCCTGGTGATTAAAGTGTCAAATATAACTGCTGCCTAATGAAATAGAAAATCAGGTAGCAAAGACTTGATATTACATTAGTAAGATGTAGACAGGTCTCTCTCAAGTTGAATGACTGGACATGCTACAGAGAAATGCACGAAAGCATTTGAAACCTGGAGATATTAACTTCCACTGAGACTTAAAGAACTCAATTTATTACATTTCTCAAAAGAAAATGGTGTGTTGACTCAATGCTAATACGTAATTCATAGGGAGAAAAAGCAAATGTACTGAATAACTCTTTAATTTAATGTAGAAAAGGCACAATGAGAACTAATGTTTGGAACCTGAGATCAGACAAAGCCAAACCAGAAATGAGCCAATCTTCTTCAGAGTTTGAAGGTGATAAAGGGAAGGGAGCAATGGATTCCCCATCTCTTGAATTCTTCCAGTCAAGGCTGAATGACTTAGTGGAAGAAACATTTTCACCGAAGTAAAGTTTTAAATGTCAGTATAATATCCGGTCAAAAGTTAAAGACCTGTATCTAAGACAATGAGTGATCTAAATATCCTTCCCAGCCTAAACTATACACATTTGTGAAAAAAGGGAGGTTTTCAACTGAACCTGAACTTTCTGAAAGATTCTAACAAATCCAAATCCAAATTCAAATCTGAATTTGGATTCTAACAGAAAATGAAATCTGGAATATGAAACGTCTTTTGGATTTTATGTCAATACAAATAAAGATTTTGCTATTGAATTTTGGAGGACATCTCTCAGGGGATACTTCCTTTCTGGTGTTGAGCTCTAGAAGAGTTTGCAATCATGCACTGGAGTTAAGACCTGCCAATGTGCAGACAGATATGGATATATAAGGCACTAATGAGATAGCATTGAGTAGTATCAGAAACAACACTCACTGCAGTCTAATATTGTCAAACACTTAATAGGAAATATCTGACTATAATTATTTAAATTATTCATTATTACCGCAAAGACAGCCTCAGGGGCAACAACTAACTAGTTCACTCTAGTCTAAAAAAATGCAATGATAAATAGGTATGTTTAAGTACAAGAATAATTTTTGATTAAACTGTTTCTCCAATATCAGTTCATGTAAGTATTTTGTAGAACAGTAAATGAATGAGTGTTATTGAACTCTCTGACACAAGCAACATTTGGCAATTCAAGTCAATGCTTTCAAGTCACATTTTCATGTTTACTTTTGAGTCTCTGGCACTCCAGAACAGAATCTGCAATATTATTCAACAGGTCTCTATAGACTTTGTCCTTTCCAAAGCACTGCAGAGTTAAGCTACCCTAAGCACAACATAAGAGCTCACATCCAACTAGGTTTACACATGAAATGAAAAGCTGTCTGCAACACCTGGGACAGAGCAGGAATATAAAAGCAGAGCTCCTTTGAAGAATCCGGAATAGGGAAAAAGCTACTTACTTGCATGCTAAGAAGACATAAATTAAAGCAGGACTTAATGCAGCCACCGCCAGAGCTGTGGCTAAGACAGTCTGATGCTTCAAAGTTACCATAATAATTTCCAGTCCAGACAGACAAAGTACAACAGCAGAAATGGAACTGCAGGACCAGATTTAGCAGCAGATGAGAATGTTAACGTGGGTGATGAAGCAAGCTTCACACTGCAGATTCCTGCACTCCTCCACTTGTGTATTAATCTTGCAAATACCTTAAATTAACATACAGCTAGACACAGGAACTTGCCATCTTTGACAAAAAAGCTTCAGCATTTTATCTTTTTTCCTGGAATCTTAAGTTTTTATTGACAGAACTACATGCACATGAAGACATAAAATGCAAAGAACTTTACAGTAAACACAGCTTAATGTAATATTAATACCCATGAATGACTAGTGAATGCAGATACAACATTTTTAATGGAATGGAAAAATTTCTTAATTGCTTTATTTTAAAAAGTGCATGGCTTTATTCCCATTTCTTGTACTGCTGGACACCTATCCCTGGTCATGAAAAGCTAACGTCAGCAAACAGCCCAGAACAGTCCTCATTAAATTGATTAAAGAAAGAACAAAAAAAAGAGAAACATTGGTTCATGGGGCTAAAAGCTGCTAAGAATAAATAAGCTGATCCTTCCCTTGACCTGTCACAAGCCTCACTAATGCAATTACCCCTTCACATAGACCCTGTGGTTTTGGAGAGTCCATCTGACCTCACTGGAAAGCCTCCTGTTTGAACCCCACGATCTGCTCAGCATGGAATGCATCTGCAGACAGACAGGCTTTTCTGTGGAAATACACAACTGAACTCTTAAAACAGCAGGCAGGAGTCACCTGTTGGGCAAAGCCAACAGAAACTACCACTGCCATAATCCAATGGGTGATTCATTGCTTCCAGGATGTCAACACAAGCTTTGCAACAAGGGCTTTACCTGATCAGTCAGTGTGGGTCACTTGGGTGTGGGGCCAATATTTTCTAAATTCAAAGCAAAAAATGAAATACAACACAAGAAAAAGTTGTGTCTGGCTTACCTAAATGTAATTAAATGTTTGATATATAATACAGAATTCAACCTTGATTTTTGGTACCAGAAAATACTATCTGAAGACTCACTCAAGAGCACCACCAGCACATGTCATACCTGTTCCCCAAAATTAGGTTTGTTTTTCTACTACCAGCCTCAGGCTACTTTATTCAGCTGCAAGAATTAATTCTTGCACTTTTTCTCTTATTACAAAGACATATATTCAAGTCTAGGCTCTTCTGTGTATAGAACTTTTCTTCATTACTGTCAGTGTTTCATTCCATTGTTTGTCTTTTAAGTTATAATTTCCTTATTTCACAATGTTTTAACTACATTGGCTGCAAATGCTAACAGAATAACTAGTGATTTTGGGGGCAAACTAAGAAGGCTTTAAAAAGATTTGATTAGGCAATTCATTTTACTAATGTTATAACATCTTCATTTGGTTATTTTAAATGAGAGTTGGTGCATATCCACTTTGGCAAAATACTGAGAACTTTAATCATCTCAAATAACAAACTTTCACTGGCAGAAACGCATGGGCTAAAGAATACAAACAGGATTCAGGAAAACAAAGGCCATGTTCACCTGGCAAAATTTATAACAATACCTTTCCTGGGGTGAAGATTCAAGCCACTATCCTGAAATCAAAGTGATTTAATTCCTGAACAGCATCAGAGATGAATGCAGATACATGGATCTGCTTTCTCCCATCACCACTTCCAGCTACTCCTGCCCTGTAGTTACTCCAAGAAGATGACTTCCCAAGGGCTTCTGAACTCCCTGCTCCAGAAGCAGGAGAAATGCTGTAAGGTCTCAGAGACATAGCATGAACTACAACCACCGTTAGCAGCAATGCAGTGTCATTAAAGCGTCTATTCCATTGTCTCTGTCAAATTCCAAGCTGATCTCTTCAATCTCCTGAGCAGAAATACTCCCAGCCCTACTCTATTTTATATGACAACCTTTAATGTACAGACTGCTTTGAAGTCCTAATCTTTCTCACCCTACATTTTCTTAGATGGGAGATGGATTAATCTCCTCTGAGACAGTATAGATGTATTTTAATTTGATTCCATTAGGAAGGTAGGCTAAGACTGAGACAGAAGATAGCCTCAAGTCTAACAGAGGTCCTTAATTATGGCTGAAAGTAAAGAGGGTAAGAGATAGGGATTTTAAAAGTTCCAAACCCCTTGTCAGGGGAATTTGTGCAAACTTCCAAGAAACCCCATTCAACTTGTTTTTGAATGCTTGCAGGGATGGATCATCCATAACTTCTCCTGCCCCAATGCCTCACCACACTCAAAGCAAAGAGCTTCTTTCCTCTCTTTGCTCATCTAAACCTACCCTCTGTCAGAAGCCTATCACACCATGCCCTTGTCAAAAGCCCCTCATCAGCTCTCTTGTAGCACCTTTAGATATTGGAAGGTGATCCAAGGTCGCCCAGAGCATTCTCTTCTCCTGGCTGAACAACTCTTCCACTCTATCTTCATGGGAGAGGTGCTCCACCCCTCTGAGCATCTTTGTGGCTCCTCTAGACTTGCTCCAGTGGGACTACATCTACCTTGTGCTGAGCTCCCCACAGCTGGATGCAGACATCCAGATGGGGTCTCACCAGAGCAGACCAGAGGGGCAGAACCAACCAGCTGTGTTGGAGTCAGTGAGTCAGGGGACTCTCTGAATTCCTCAGAGAAAAATCAGAGCACAGGGATTAAATTAAAGCCTGTGCATGCATTGAAGTACATTAAGCCACTCAAACATAAAGCAGACCTTTAAGTAGAAGTAAGTTAGTAAGTTTTAGGGTGAGCTCTAATGCTTTTATTAAGTGAAAGGTTTCAAATGCCAAAGTTGCAGTGTGAGTTCTAGTGAAGGTTGAGAAACATCCTGATGTTTTCAGTAGAGACTCCAAGACCACGGTTGTAGAAGACAGTACTTAGACATAATAGAGCTATAGTAAGAATATTGCTTTCATTTTTCAGATAGAACAAGATAGGTCATTTGCGTAGTGTATACGTAACCTAGCATGTTAAGAAACTAGAATTCTAATAGGTTAAGGAGTGGTGATCTGAGTTTGTGTCTTATCTTGTTGAGAAAATCCTATATAAAAGTATGTACTGGGGAAAGTTGGTCCTTTTAGCCATCTGCTTATTGCCACCGCTCTTGCCATTTGCTTTTGCTACTGCTTTTGCCATTGCTTCTCTGTTTGCCTTTTGAGACCGACGTGCTTTGTAATAAGAGGTGTTTTGTAATAAATAACCTTTTTAGTAACTATTAGCTGCTTGCTCATTTAAGATAACTCGATGAAGTTGGTACCAAGAGCTCCGGGGGTTTAATAACCACACGTTTTGGTGCCCCATGAGTTGCTCACTTTACTAAGGACTTTAAATTACTGTCAGGCCTCCTCAAAGGCCTCAAATAAGACCTCTGGAGGTTAATAACCTCACACACCTGGACCTGCTGGTCATGCTTTTGATGCACCCCAGGACATGGTTGTCTTTCTGGGCTGGAAACACACATTGGCAGGTCATGTTGAGTTTTTTGTCAACTAACAACTGTGTATCACTCTTCTTAGAGTTGCTGTCAACTGACTGCCTATGCAGTCTGTACTTGTGCTTGGAATTGTCCTGACCCATGTGCAGGACCTTGCACTTGGACTTGTAGAATTTTATGGGATCCATTTCTCTTCTGCAGGTCCACTTTTCAAAATTCCTCTGGGTGACATCCTATCCTGCACAGTGTTCTATGCAACATGCAGCTTGGTGGTGTTGGCAAACTTGTTGAGGGTGCACTTAAACTCCTTGTCCATACCACCAACAAGACGTCAGAAGATATTAAACTATGACACCACCATGCAACCAAATCCTTGAGATCTGGATGAAACATGCTGAAGGTGGGACCCACAAGTACCTTTTACCATAAGAACAGATGTGGTTATTATGGCTTGCTTTTACTATACTATTCTCATCCTCTCAACATTTAATTAAAGTATATTAATTCCTTTTTAGACATGCATCAATTATGGAAAACATTTTAATTCCTTAATAATTCTTCAATCAAAAGCTTTAACAACTCTGGAAATACAAGTAATTTTTCCAGTTTGATGGTCATTTATTTTGTCTCTAGTGATTTTAAGGGAAAAGCAAGCAAGAGACTGTGAGATAATCTGCAGTAGGAACTGCTCATCAACTAGGATTGCCTGTAAAACCCAGTATACTGAATGGCTGAATAGCAGACCCTTTTTGGAAAAGCTGGCTCAGGAGATGTGACCATGAGGCAGTTATTTCTGAACTTATTTTCAATGCAAACAGAGATAAAATATGGACTTCCAAGCATAGAAGTGTATCTTTCTACTGCAAAAGGTTTATTTTAAAAGATCTGTCATTTTTCTGATTGCTCTCATTGTCATTCATTGAAATACCAAGGGCAATGCTGCCAGGATTTGAGTGTGGGGTTTTTCAGTACCGTGATTCTCAAAAGAGTGAAATAAAATCTCTCACATTAAACAAAAATGCTCCTACATCTAGCAATATTTAATAAATTTATTACATATTACTCTAATGCAGATTTATACCATTGCTCATATAAAGACACTACAAATTATTCACTTGGTTCTCTGTAAATGTCTTACAGTTGTTCATGTAAGAGACAATTACAAGAAATACAATCAAAACATGTGAGCAAACTGATAATTCATGAGCAGTCACATGAAGTTACACTATTTTAAGCTATATTTATATTACAAAAAAACTAGCCTGGAAATAATTATTTTACATTATTATTTTACATTATTTTTTACATTAATTCCTTATCAAAAATCTCTGTTGAGAACATACAAAACACTAGCGATCTTAATTTATCTCAATGTATGCACTAAATACAAATACCCAACTTTTACTGGCTGAAATCCTACCCCATTTAAATTAATTCTTCTACATCTAGAATGCAGCTTGGGAATTCATTAAGTGGTGCAGAAACATTAAGGCCACTGTGACTCATCTTCAACAGAAATGTAAAATCAAGACTTATTATTTACAGCTCTAATGAAGCATCAGTCTGCTTTTTAAGTAACACCTACCTAGGATTTCTTTTATAGAATACCTTTTGGATTATTTATATTAGGTGAATACAAAGAAAGGGAAGAGATGGTCTGATGGATGATTTTCAGTATTGGCCAGTGTACAGTAAATACTGACCAGTTGCTGTCCAAACCCTGACTAAAACCTGACTAAAATGACCACTATAACATGCAGTCTTTCACAGGAGCAACAGAGATGTCAGAGATTAGAAGTGAATCTTATTTTAAAAAATACCACTCCTGAACGGTATTTTTCCTTTAAACTGCAGTAATCTCCCCTAAAAGAGCAAAACGTTGCTAAATGAATGTTGAATCTATGAAAATTTTAGTAATATATGATTTTCCAAAGCATGGAACAACAACGTCAGTTCTACTGCAAGTGTCTGTACAGAGCTGAGGATATGCATAGTGAGATTCCAAACCACGGCAGAAATGTAATTAAAGTCTCTGGTTGTTGTGAGCTCTCAAACAAAGCAGTGCTAAATTTTCCATACCTAAAAAATATCCTGTAAACTCAGTTTCATCTGCAAGTTTAGGTCTCACTAACAACATCACAAATGCAGACAGATATGAAACTAACTTGTCAAATGAACAACTGCATCCCAGAGAGCAAGGTCAAATATTGTTTCAGCTTTTAAATTAATATTGTATAGGCTGCGTCTTCCTTTGAACTTGGTTTTATATTCCACAGAAATATGCTACCCACAGCTTTTAGGAAACCTGATAATCAAGCACCAAAATTCAGTAACTGCTTTATGTATTTCAGATTAGTTTCCTACAGAGATTGGAGATTTTCCTTTTGCATTGATGACTACATCTGCTTTCTGGAATTATCACACATTTAACTAAAGTCTCTGTACTACTTCATGTGCTTCTTGCAATTTATAATTCAATAATGAAAAAGCATAGCTAAGTATATTCAAAACAACAGAAAACTCAGATCAACATTCTTGGATGCTGCAAATCATTTTCTATGTAAACTAGACTTCTGCTGATCAGCATTCAGGAAAGTGGCTCACTTATTTTAACTGTAACTTTCATTAATGTCCTTCTTTAAAACCTTGTTGCCTACACAGAGTTAGATATTTATTCAAGTAGCTATGATAAATTTCCCAGTTCTTGTAATCACTATTATTTTTCTTAGACTCCTACATATAATGTTACCAATTACTTAAACAGAAAGGAAGAGTAGAAAAATTCAAGCAACAAGTAGGTAAGAGAACTTAATACTTAAATCCCACACAAAGCAAAAAAACCCAAAAAAACAAAAAAACAAAAAAAAAAACCAAACAAAAAAAAAAGGAGTGGGCTGCACTCCTAAGAATAAATATCAGCAGCTATATGCTTTCAGCCACATCTTGATGTAGAAGGGTTAAAATGCAGTCAGAACCAAATGCATTTTTAAATGAACAGGCTGCTTCTGGGCATAAACACGTACACTGACTTACTGCAAACAAAGGGATGTACCTGCAGAGACACGGGGACAGTCGGGCAGCATGGACTCCACCGACGTGTCCAGGGGCTCGGAGCTGGACACCCAGTTACAGCAGTTCTGTAAAAGCAGGCAGGCAATTCTTGCGATAAGCCAAAAACTCAGAGCAAAAATAAATACAGATGTTCTAATTTACGTAGCAGTCACAATAACAACTGGACAGTACAATACACTTACTGACGATGAAATACTGTAATTTCATACTAAATAAGTAAGAGTAAGAAGATAATTCAGCAGATTTGTAATATGCTTAAGTATCATGTTTTTTAAGTGCTACTTTGAGTGCCACTGGACTTGAGTAGGTGGTTAGACCAACTAGTGCCTGAACTACACTAGTGTTAAGATTTTCTGAGCTGGTGTTGATATAAACAGGCATTGGTATAAACACTGAGCCTGCTCGTTTGCTAACATTAAGAAATCAGAATTTTTCAGGGTATTTTGATGGAGTACACTGTGGAAAGAACTTTGAAAATATGTGAAAATATGAAACAACATAACTAAACAGAAAACATCAAGATAGCAGATTAATATTAAAATAATTGGAAATATAGCTGAGATGAATGTGAGCAAACATTAAAAAAAGGCAAATCTGGTCCCTGGGGAATTGTATTCAGGAAGTCTTTATATTTACCTTTCATTCCTGAACCTCTGAGTAGGATGAATTTACCATGAATTTTCTAAAAGTTTTGCTCCAAATGCTATCTATTCAGAGTAGTGCATAAACTGAAGTATTAAATAATATGCTTTCAATAAAACATGATGAAAGAACACCAGATTGAAGATTTAATTATAAAGCAACTACATTTTCAATAAGATTACCAGCTGAACAACAAGATCTACATTGCCTGCTCTACTGAAAATCTGAGTTTTTCCTTTCTGAAAACTTGATTAACTTCATTAAGTGGAAAAGGTAAAAAAACAACACAACTTTTTGGAAAGATCCAATCAATTTTCAGACAGATTTGTAAAAAAATAATACCATCAGTTCATGATAGTAAAAATGGATGAGTTGTCTTCTGGTAAACAGCACGTATTGTGCATTTGTAGATGCTTGCTGCCCTAGTTGTGCACCATGGAGTCCAGCCTCACTGTGGATAGATCCTTGACTGGTAGATCAAGTATCTTATTGTATTTCCTTAATTCATTCTGTCTGGAAGAAGATGTCAGCTGTGTTGCAGTGAGGAGAGAATTTCAAAGGCTTCAGTCCCCACCAATAAAGGGTGAGGAATGGCTTTTGAATAGATTTGTCAAGGCAACCCTACTGTTCTGGGACCAGGGAGAGCAGGGACAACATAAAGGAAGGGTTGCTGTATGAGATTAGAAAGTGAAGTTCACAAAGCATGGCAGATTTTTGTAAGAAACAGTAGATCAATGAAACTATTGAACTCAATGGAAAGAGAAGAAAACAAACACACTACCCAGTAATACAACATATTTAGTAAAAAATTGTTAGAATGGAAGTATTTCATGATGGTTTTAAGGTTTAAAGTAATAAAGCATTATAATTTTATGATTTGCATGTGTAATTTTAATTAACAGCTGAATGCGAAATTGCAAATGTAAGGTGGTAGAAATTACAAAAGAAGTAGAATTTTTATTAAGTATTACAATCATTTGAAATAAGTAAAATTAATATTAACTACTGATAGAACACTACATCAGAGAGCTGGAGATAATACAGAAGATTAGCACACAATTAACTAGCTTTTATATACAATGTGACACTTCCCTCTAAGAAATAAGTATTCTCGAAAGCAGTGTCAAGATATGTAAATGGATGATTTGTTTTATCATTCATCACGGCTCCTAATAAATTCAAAATTCATGACATCTATAGGTACTAAAAATAGGCCACCAGTAATACAGGAGAGATAGCTCCAACGAAGAATTACTTTATTTTAACAATTCATTCTTTCAATGACAGCAATTAGCCCTACAGACAGGCAGCGATTAGGTGTATATTTTAATTATTATTCATTTTACCACTAGCCTTAAACCTGATTAAAGTAAGAGATATCCAGGTGATATGCTAGTCTTAATACCACTCAGCCACACTTCACATATGTAAAATTCTTCTTTCTTATAGGAGATTTTTAATGCTAATGTAAGTTATGACACTCCATCCACTTTTTAGGCCATTAATCATTTAACTTATTCTTTAACATCTACTTTCTGCAAATGAAATTAAAGGTAATGCACTTTTTTTATTCAGACTAAATGCTTAAAGAAAAATGGAGTTGTCAGATTCAAATTACAGGATTTAAAATTTCAGTTTTACTTCATAACACATATTTTAAGGTTTTGATTTCCCATAAAGAAAATGGGGATTTCTCTGACAGAGCCTGTAGGGGTTACCATTCTTTATATTTTTAACACTTAAACAGAATTGTCAGGCTGCATCCCAGGTGATCCTCTATTCCCATTTGCACGGCCTATAAAACTTTAAGGTTAAGTCAGGAATAGGCACTGTATACATGAAGTTTCACTAAATCCACAAGAAAAAGTCAAGCATAAAAGAAAGTTTAGAATGTGACTAGTTTAAATTCACTTAGTGCACCTTTTGTTTTAGTGTTCTGCCATGGGAATGCAGAAAACATAGATGAGCCTGATTCGGTGAGGATGAGACTCATAAACAGTAGTTTAGTTGGTCTTGCTCTAAAAATATGATTTTTAGAATCTCAGCAACCCCATACCTAAGTATAAGAGCTTCTGAGCGCTACAGGAGTAATTATATATTTAAAAGCTGCTGTGAGAAAGGATATTTTGCCAGAAGTGCAAATCATCAAACTGAGTCATGAAGAGCTTAAAGAGGATTTTCCACCATCGCCAGATCAAACCAGCAGCATGAGGTGCACCCAGGACTCTGCTCCAGGTATCAGGCACTGCATGGGCTTCCTTGGCATGTCTCTATTTTCCTGCACATTAGGAAGAAACACTGGACTTGGTGCTTAGTATTTTGACTGCTAACTTGGCAGTTCAGAAATGGCTGTAATCTTGGTTATTTTAGTGGCTGGTATGAATACATGACTTTCACTGTTCTGTATTATGCTGTCTTTCACACCCAGACATGTTCATTCAGCCATATACAGATGCATATACTCAAATTCTTTAAAAAAAAAGGCCTTACCTCTCGCATCCACTCTCGAATGGTTTTCCCAACTTCCTGATGCCACACATTGTGAACTGAGTCTGTCAACGCCACAGCAGTTACCCTATTCTTTACTTCTGCCTCTCGTTGAATCATCTGTTAAAAAGATTGTATTTAAATTATTTCATTTTACTGAATAGAGTCTGCTTAGTCAGAGATAATGATCCTAAGTTTAAAAAGAAACAGCAATACAGATTCAATACTTGACTTCACTTGTTTTAAAGTTTATACAATTCCTAACAAGTCCAGAAAAACAGAAACACCTAATATTTTTTGATAAAAAAATAATACTAACTTTTAACTGACTGAACGATTCAGTCCTATTATTTTCCATGTGGTTTGACAATTCTAGGATTAAAGGTATCATAGTGAAAAAATGGAAGATTCCCTGAGGATACCTTTTACAAGCTTCTCCAAGTTCATATTTCAGTTCTTCAGGGAAGCTGATACCTGTGGTTCACTGTAAGGTTCTCATGACTATCATCTACTAATTTTCAGTAGATTGATGTAGTTTTTCTGATGTACAATCTCACTTTGACTTGTATAGGTTTTTTCTTTTTCTATCCAATTTAGCTATCATGCACGCTCACCATGGTCTGAAAATTCTTCTCTCTTCTCTCTTATTCATATGCTTACTCAGCTAACACCAAAGCCTCTCAACTTTTTTAGGATATTAAAGAGCTCTGTTGCAAATGACAGTCAGACTAAATAATATCAGTTCTAAAACAAATTAAATGATTGCTGCAAATAACACAAGCGACTGACAAAGATGCTGTGAAACTCGACACTGCTATGCAAGATAAAAGGTACTGGGAAAGAATAGTTTGATATCAAAGGCAGACAAAAAGGTTTTAATCTCCTAACATGAGTGATCCTAATTTGTAACACTGGATCAAAGAAAGCATAATAGATTATACTTATAAAATCACCATTTCACAACTAGTGTCATTAATACTGTGTATGCTGCAATAAAGTTATTTTTTTAAGCTTCCCTTTGTATAAATGTAACACATACCACATTTCTAAAATCAGGTATTCTTTCTTCATGCTCTAGTAACTGCTGCACCTCTGAACTCAATGGTCCATGTCCTTGCCATAAAAATGGCTCCATGGCTCCCAAAACCTACCAGAAAAAAAGTTTTTTGAGAGTATCTAAAAACAAGACCTGTCAGCCACACACACCTAACTCGCATTAAGCCCTGCTGCACATTGAGTAAGTGTTTTAAACACACCTTATGTACTAATATTCCTGTTCCAGTGCTGTACATTCTAGCACTCATTTGGCTGCACTGTCTTCCACAAAACACTGTGATTAAACAGGCAAAGGTGCAAAAATATCACTGGTCTTGAAGCCCACATACCTACTAATTACTCAGTTTTCACATGCTGGGTGAAGTTTCATATCATCACCAGCTCAGAGTATTCCAGCATGAAGGGCTGGTATTCAGAAACACTTCTAATGACTAGGAAAGATAAAAAATATGCTCTGCTTGGGAAAAGCAGTTTTTTCTCAAGCTGCTGTGTCCCATGTTTTTATTTCGAAAACTAGTCACCCAGTCATCTTAGAACACCACCTTTTTCTTCAAATCACGAGAAAATACAAAGGCACAGCTCCCTTTTTCTTTTCCAGACCTGGTTTGGGTTTCTATTCTTTATTTACCTTTGCACTTGTAA
>JANRMJ010000079.1:43651632-43676986 GCA_025584955.1 Alethe diademata
AAGACAGTAATTGCCCATCAGCTGCTCCGTTTGTTTTTGGAGCTCATTGAAATTACTAAGTGCCGTATGCATATAAAGTTTAAGAGAAAGGAGAGGATAACAAAATAAAACCTTAAAAATTAATACTGCGATGAAATCGTTCAGGGTTTATTTCAATGATATGTCCTTCAGTGAATGAATTATTTAATCAAACTGCTTTTAGTAGAACCCAAATATGAAACTATCTCTCCCTAAATCAGGTGCTAATACCCTTTGATTTTCTAGAAAAACATTGAGCTACATTAAAAATACATTTCAGGTCTAATTTTGCAAGACAGATACGTGATGTGTCAATGGATATGTATTATATTCTTCCTCTCAGGCATGCATCTCCTGCAAAGACAGTAGACTACAGAAGCTGACTCTTCCTGAGACCATCTTGTCTTTCTGACAAAGGTCCTTTTTAACTTCTTACTTACTGGTTGCTTCCTGTGATTGATAAAAATTTTTGCTCAGCTTGTGATAATTTCACAGGCTCTGAGCACCCCGACCCTGGAAGCCCCAAGGTCAGAAGTCAAGTCTTGTTCAGAAACATCAGTGTGCTTCACATTAAAGTAGAACAAAAGTGAAGAAATATCCATCAGTGTGACAAGAGAAACAGGCAAAATGGGAATGACACCTTGGTCATCTATTACCCAGGCCACCTCAAGCCATTGATTGAAATGTGATGGAAAAACACTCCAAGCCTCCTTCAAGTCAGCACTCTGTTTGGGAAACACTGAGGAAGGTCTCCAGGTGATTCTCATTCCTACCCTCTGCTAGGTGTATGTATCTCTGGGCATCTGGTGACCCAAACAATGTGGCTTTACAAACCCTACAGGAATTCTACCAAAGCTTTACTTTGGACCCACAAGTTATACCAGAGTAACCTGGGCTGAAACAACAGAGCAGCTGAAAATCACAACTCAGGAAAGCCAAGATAGAACAATTGCTCCCTAACGTTCATGACACCTCAAGAGCAACAGGCACATACAACACAACATGTTCTGCCCAAGGATATGGTTACAAAAGAAGTTATTCACCTTCAAGATCTCTTGAACATTTAGTTTTGAGACTATTTATTGAGGAGGTAATAAAATACCTGTGAAAAATGATCAATTCTCAAACTATCTCAGATTAAGAAAACAAACTGTTTCTCAAGTCTCAAACTTGTACATGTCATGTGTATTTTGCACATACTCTTTCAGGACCACAGAGAAAGTGAAAATGGCATTAATTTCAACAACAATAACGACAAAAACAAAAGGAGGTTCCCTTTTAATAACAATCCCATCATCTGGATTGTTATTGCTACTTGGAGCAGTGTAAGACTAAAACAAACATACTCATGCATGCTTTTTCTTAACTAAGGTATTAATTTTATGTTCAGGCAGGAAATACCTCAACCCACTTCAGGTAGATTAAACTAATGTATTGTAGACGAAAGATACATATATATGTCTGCTGTTTTCTGTCTATAAAACCAGTTGTAATGCTCTGCAACTTAACCTTTCCACAATAAATAGGACTTTTTACTTCTACTGCAAAAAACTACTACTTTGTAGTTTTCTTCAATAAAACACATCCTGATTACACTACTGTCTTAAAATCACATGAGGAGACTGCAGCTATACTGACAGAATGGTATACAAGTTTAACAGGCAGCTTGGTATACCAGATGGGGTTGAGAGATCTGCCTTTAGAGAGAAGAGTGAAAGACTGACAAACTAGATGTTCAGCAGTCTCAGCACCAGATGTAGCGCAGCTTTATACTGAGCAGAGTTTTTCCCACCTTATATCACTGCAGAGCCTAATAAATGGGGAAACAGAAGTCTTTCCAGCAAGTTCTGCAGTCCTTTGTAGAAAGACTGCAAAAAAGGCATAAAACTGCTAAATTTCCCCACATGTTCAGTTCCAATCTGTATACAAAAAGCTCCATTTGTTACTGTGACTTCACTTTAAAACTGTTTTTATATGTCCCCAGGTCTCCCTGCCCCACAGCAGAAACTGGTGCCTTTCAGTACACAGTCTGGACAAGAAGGATGCAGCATGTTCTGTTTCCCCGCAGTCTTTCAGGTTCATGCACACCTGGGACCTTACTGTCTATCGCAAAACCAGGAAAGAAGTCACCTTCTGATAGCAAAGAAATCCTGACCGATCTGTGGATGGTTCAGTTCACTGGTTCAGTTGTTTCTACCTGGCTACTTTCAAGAAGGCAATCACAAAGAATGTAGAAAATCTGTGACAGTCTTCAGGAAATAAGGCAATGGAGAATTCACACTTACCAACTCTACAAAGGCAAGTCCACCGTAACTGTGAGCAACAAAAAACACATTCTCTGCAGCTGACTGGGAAATAAAATGATCCCAAACATAAATCGCATGTTCTTCAGGAGAGCCATTATCCTGCAGAAAGAAATTGTGCTTGTGACATAATCTTTTAAAAAATGGCAATTCTGTCTAAAAGCAATGTGTTCCTATATATTAGAATGTTTTGTTAAAACAAAGATGAAATCAGTACATATTAGTATCAAAAAGAGAACAGATTTTTTTGTCTACATAAAGAAAATTCAAGATTGCAATTTAAAGGCAGTAAAACTGTTGCTTTTTTGACTTACTTTAAAAAGTATAACAATAATTATTCATCTGCAAAATTTTGTGTAAATATCATGATGACAATTCTGCTAAACAGAGGCATTCACAGGAGTTATGAGCCACAGCTCGTATTTTCATTCTTTTGACAAGTCTTTGTCAAATGTTTGTTCATTGAGTGTTTGTTTAAAGTACTTATGCCTTAGATTGGTAAATAAAAACAGGTAGAAACAATATAAATACATAATTGAACAATAATGGAGGTTGGTAAAGATCTATAATTTCAGGTTTTACCTTTTTTTTCATACTCTGAGCCACTGGAAACCTGAATTAAGATTGAAATTATGGTATTTGCAACTACTCTTTTACATTTTGTGACTGCAGTCTACGAGACATGGTGCAAACAAAACACCTCTACTCTGGTGGCAGTCATTACTTTGGAGTTTTTGGCGGCTAGGGGACCATGTTTTCTTACTATTGAACAAGATTTTGTGCTCGTATCTTAGATGCTCTTGGAAAGAACTATACCCCTCTAGATTCTCCTTATTTCTTGGGTTGTTGAGGTCATAACTACAAATTTGGTCTAGCCTTAGGTGACAAGAATAAGATGCTCTGCTAGGTACACTACTCCACCAGTATTTCACACACCCAGGATAACAATGCTGGCTCATTCCAGACTTCTCAATGTCAGAAAAAGCTGATCAGTCAAGGTAATGTAATTTCCTAAAATTTGCATCCCTTTTCCCTTTGCTCTGTGCCAGCAAAAACTTCATATCCTTAGTCAACTCAGACACAGACAACAAAAGCCTTGTTTATTTAGGAAAAAGAAAGCACAACCCAGCAAAAGCCACTGGCAATCAGAATCTGCTAATTGCACAGTGTGAATTATTGAAATTTATCAAGAATGTTGAGGTGATCTAGATTTCAACTCTGCAATTCAGTTTTGGGGATGTGAGCTCTTATAATTGTCTAAAATGATTGGGAAGAGACACAACTAAATAATGTGGTTGATACTGGCTTTTACTTCTATACTCAAACTCTGTTTTCTAAGTAAGAGTGAGAATGCAACAAACCTTTTATGGATCCTAACTCAAAGTTTTTAGGATAATGATGTGTTTTCCTGTTTCAGCAGCAGTGTTTATAAGGCAGAAAAACATGAATTTCTCTTACTCCTGGACAGATTCTGTGCTTCACTGTGAAAGAATGTAGTTTCAACTAAGTATGTATCACTTATTGTAAATGTATCACCTATTCTCAGAGTGAGAAAGGACTTATTTCAAAACAGTTTGTTGTTGTTTTGAAATCTGATTGTATAGATAGGTACAGAAGTAAAAACTTCTCTTTTTGTGAGGAATGAGGGAAATTTTAAAAAGAAATTGCAAAAAAGAAAGTAAGATTGACAAACCAGCTATTAAGATAAAGCTGATGGACAACTTGAACAGGAGTTTCCTGTACAAAAGTGATGTACTTTATAATCTGTATGGAAAAGCACATTAAAACACCGGGAAAGTTTCAGAATTACTAATTTATCTAAAATATTTACCTTAGTTATACACACAGGAGGTACTTATTTTTCAATAATAATGTTGCCCTTGATACTCTTAACAGCAATTTTTGTATAAGTACCCAATGCTGTTTTAACAGTCCTAGGAAAAGAGGACTTTTTTCTGCTCAATATAGCATTTTCAGGTTACTTTGTATTTATTATTCTACACACTGCTGGTAAAAGCACACAATTTTAGATTCCACAAGACTAAAATAAGCAAAAAGCTTCTGAACTCAGGTCAAAAAAACTTTCACCAATCAAGGCATAACCAGTGGTCTAGTAAACTAAATTAATAACTGCACAGCTTCACAGTCCAGTACAAAAACTCAATAGGATTCTATAAAAGCAAAAAGAAATGAGCTAGAATGAGTTAAATATAGACTGTAACTTCCTTTATTATCAGTTTAAAAAAAAAAAAAGCCATAAAATGTCAGGGTAAACTGGGTTGCTGTACACTCTGCTAAATCCTTTAGCAAGGTAAGAAAAGCACATATGCATAAGAAGGAGTCTGGAGGAGTCCTATATGTTTAGAAGAAAAGCTCTTTCTTCAGAGCACCTGCTTATTTTCCCCCCTTGTAACAAGCCCATATTACAAACACCAGGTCTATACACGGAACATGCCACTGCAGGATGAGAGCACAGCTGATCTCCTCAGGATTTCCAGTTGCACTGGGTCTGTGTGGTTTAACCTCTACTCCCTGGCTTGGATTAAATTATGTGACTGGATGCTGCACTTTCAGCACAAAAGGAGACAGATTCAGGCAACTGTTGCTTTCTGTAATTTCACTGCAGCTAAGATAGAGAAGGGGTCTCCTGGTCAGAGTTTACATAATTATCTATACAAGTTTACAGAAACTAGCAGACATTAGCCTGGAGAAATCACACTATGCACCTCAAAAGCCACCTCAGGCTGAATGCATTCTTGTTTGTGAAACAGACTGAGATGGAAAGGTGCTGGGGAACTTGAACTTAAGATTTCACACTGACAGCTGGTCAGCTGTAACAGGTAATTCTCTGTCAAAATAAGTAGTCTAGTTCTTTGGAGTTGTGGAAGTCATAGTTGTAGGTCTCCATCCCTCTGAAAACCCTTCCTCTTGATCAACAAGTAGACATGAAAGGAAAAAAAGATTAAGAACCGTATGATGTGAGAAAGCCCTTGTGCAATGTTTATCCAACACAAAGGAGCCCAAACAAGGCTTTTCCTGGGCCATCCATTGGGCAGAAATGTAGAGGGAGTGAACTCAGATTTTGGTCAGTCATTTTTTCTAGTATGGCTAGTGCTAGGAGTCGAAAGGCATATAACATTTTAATGGCTGGAGCCATTAGGTATACACAGATAAACAGTATGCACACTATGAATACAACATTACATTCTGTTGCATTAAAAAAACAGGTCAAATTTGCCAATGTAATATCACAGTCATTAATCATAATTAATAATAATAATAATTAACAATACCAGGTTGGAGTGATGCAGCAACTGAAGCCTTATCAACTATGCCAGATTCTAACACCTAGACATTGCAAGGTCTGCAGTTATGATGGACTACCTGAGTCGATAACACATGGAATTGTCTAAACAACATTTGCATATTTGTGTAATTATTTCCTAAGGTTAATTAGCTCCTGCAAAGCAGCTTGCCCTTTGAGACTGCTTACTGTGACAGGTTCATGTATTTAGTGCTTCAGTGCCAAATTTTAGTTTGGGTTTTGTTTTCGTTTTTTTTTTCCTCCCAAAGTAGCCTGTTGCCAGAAAGTTACAGATGGGGCAAGATGTGGAGGCCTTGAAACACCATTAGCTTTACTGAGACAGAGCAGCTCAGATCCCCATCTTAAACTTCTAATACATCAAAACTAAACAAAGTCACATAAAGAAAAAATAAAGACTAAGAAACCTAGCTTTCAGATCTGGTAATCTTCTACTTTCAGCTGTTTTTTTTTTTTAATCAAGCAGTAGGAATCACATTTTTCTGAGACAAAAGAGAAGTGAAATGCACACAAATGGGGAAATATGTCATAGAACTGAACAACCTTTTAGGAATTTATTTGAAGGTGGTTTCTCTAATTACCACTTATCACAGTAAAACAATTTCTCCTAGCTCGATAAGCTACTGTAACCGTATGGTATATGAGTTAAATATGGGAGAACAGAGCTGCACACTGGCTGGGAGGCAGAAGGCTCTGATGTCCTGTCCCTGGATATGTTAGATCTTTCCCACCAGAACACCTTGACAGTCACGTACAGTTCATCCCATTGCCTCAGGGAGCCTTGGGGCAGGCAAACTTTTGTAATTCATCCCAACTCTTCCAAAAAAATGCTACCTTTAAATTCATATAAGTATAAAAATATCCTGTTACAACAGCACCCTTCATGACTACTAAATGATGCTTATCGCCTCTTGCATTTTTCTCATTCCTTTTGCAAATATTTGCCTTACATGAGACAAAAACCACTTTCACTATGGAGAAACAAAATGAAACTTCACAATGGGTTACTACCACCAGAGCAGCTCCAAAATTTCCATGCAGGTCATGGTCTAAGAGTTTTTTGTCATGGTTCAGGAATGTCACTTTCTAATTTAGTGACCCCCGCCAACCAAGACTTGTCCAAACCAGAGACCATTCCTCTCACTTCTCTTCTGGTGGGAGACACAAAAGACAGAGGTTATGGGTTGAAATAAGAATTTACTGGAAACAGCAATGAGATAAGAAAACAAACACTAACACTAACAATATTAATAAGAAAAGTATACAGAAAAGAGGGTGATTTACATGAAAAAAAAAAAAAGGTCACTGAGCCCAAGCTGACCCAGTGCGACCCCAAACAAATGAACAAAATGGCAGACAGACCCTCCTCACCTGTGCTCTTCTTCCTGACCTCAAGCCATGCCCCCTCCTTCTGGGAAGCAACAATTCCTCATTTCTGCCCCGACAGTGACAAGAGGTGATACAGAACAATAACCTAGACATGCCCACATGGCTCCAGACTCCGTGCCCTCATAGTTACTGCAAAAAAATTAACTCTGTCCAGGATGAGAACCAGGATAGCTTTGAGACCAAGAAAGATGAAACAAAAGTAAAAATAGCAGCCCGTATATGATTTCCGCCCCCCCACCCCACACCAGACAGTAACTATGGATTAAAGCCACAGAGGAAGATTAGAGTAAGGAGAGGATATAAACTGAAAACAGGAAAGGAAGGAAGCAAGCATTTTGTATCAATATACTTTTGCAGCACGAGTATGTGAAGACTTGAAAGCGTCTAGCACAGGACATTTAACCAGATTCTGCCTTTAACTGAGAAATTCCAGTGTATTAGGAAGTATCTCATCTACCTGAAAATCTTTTTAACCTTTTCAATCTCTGAGTTGGGAGAATTCTTGCACAGTTATTTGGGAAAGGTTCTCTACTCCATCCAACATGAGAGGTGATCCCAGGAGACAGCAATACCTTTTACTAACAGTAGGAATGATATTTCTGCTTTACTTACTGACACAGGCAACACTAATCTGTACACGACGTAGACGGAGATACGTAAACATGAATATGGGTTGGCTCTTGCACAACTCTTAAATAACTGAGCTTTCAGGAAGCATGGCAATAGCCATACCACAGCAGTATATTCTATACAGGGGAAATTGCAGCTGGGTGAAACCAGACAAAAGGATGCTGCAAAAACAAACACCAAGACCATCTCAGCAGCAAAGCAGCTGAGAATGGGGGAAATAATAGTGGAGGAAAAGTGATAGTGGAGGCAAATTTACACCGAATCTTAAATCTGACAACATGCATCTGAAATTCAGTTTAGTAGGTCATTTAAAGAGCACAGGAAAGCAAGGATGATGAAGGCTGAGCAGTGAGTCAAGCAAGTTATTTTAGTTGCTGTGTCCTGAGTGAGAAAGAGACAACTTGAGAGAAAATGAGAGGAGAAGAGATGAAATAATAGACAGCTGATGCTCTGGCTTTGAAAGCCTGAACAGAGGACACATTTCTTTCCTCCTTTAATGGGCTCTGTATGGATTTTATTTGCATACTTGGCCATATTAAAACCACAAAACTCAGCAGGATTTGATCAGCTGTGCAGAGTGGGTTCATGGTTACCAATGTCTGGTGTAGCTCTATGGAAACAGAGAGTATGTAAATGTATGAGTGATGTTATTTTATTCAGCATCTGTATTCAGAAATTTCTTACTTAGAAGGGAGTAAATCATGAGTCTCTGGATGTAAAAATGCCAGACTCTTGCACTTGCAGGAAGAAGGGGTGAAATAAAAAAATTATACTATCTTTTTAAGGGCACTTTCTGAGGTGGGGGCCAGATACATACTCTGGCAGTAGGCAGCAGTCAGTTTTGAGACAGGAGAGACCAAGTATCACAATAGCTAAGTCTGGTCATTTGTGGAGTTGCAGGATATAAATAGCATAGCCAAAGTTGTTATCTGGCACATGCCTTCAGAAAGCAATATGGCAAAGTGACTGGAGGTTGGTTCTTTTTTGTATTACAGATCTCAGTTTATTCCCAAATCTATTTCAGGTGCTTCTGTTTCAATTTCTTCTGCCTATTTGATTTGTGAATTGGGCTGGTGATGGAAGTGTTCCCAATATTGCTTATGAAGCCCCAGTAATGTTGTGTGCATAGAGTCTGCAGCACAAAGGAAGACCAGAAGTCTTACATATTGCAGTTAAATGTCCATGATGCTAAATTAAAGGTAATCCCACCACCAAAACTGCCAACAATTTATCAGGAAAGCATGCAATCTCAACAGTCTTGCTAAATCAAGTATGCAGTATCTGGCATACCAAACAGCCAAATAAAAGATGTAAACCAAAAATGCATTTGGTGGACTGATACAAAATATAAATTTCCTCCACCAGTGCAGAGGGGATGAAGAGCTGGTTTGTGAAGAAGTGGTGATACCACCACTTTGCTATGGTATGACTCCTGAGATTAGGCTTAAAATTACAAGTTTTAGGTAATACAAGACTGACGTCTAGCTATGATTTTTATGCTTCGTGTTTGGGCTCCTCCCCAGGGCTCCCACAGCTGCTCTCCCCAGCTCTCACCACAATTACCATTGAAGATGACTTCAAATCCTGTCCCTCTTTCCCCACTTCATATGCAAGCTGGGCTTTCCCTGGTGAGAATGGTCAGGAAATAAAATTCAGACTTCTGCTATATGTATATGTGGCAACAGAGCAAGCTTGGATACTAACATGCTAGAGTAGTAGGAGGGAGTTACTTTTCTCCTTTATATTCCAGCTTTATGGCACCCAGAAGAAAAAAAAAACCCAACTCCAAGACAGAAAAGGAGTTTACCAGCTAAGCCTTCAATCACTACAGCTCCTAACCAAAAACCTAGAGCTACTTCTGGACTAAAAAAATCCAAACCACTCATCTCCTGTTTCCAAAGTGCTCCAACCACCTCTGCCCAGTTAGAAATAAGAAGGATATCAAAACACTTTCCACTCGCTTGACCACAGGCCCTGCCTCCAAGACCTCATTTAAAATATTTAAACAGGTCTCAAACCTGCTCAACAATGCCCTAAAACCACAGAGGGACACTGTAAGTGCCCACAACTATTCTTCAGAGAGGTGCCAGTGGTCTCAGCTGCATTATTGTACCACTGATGTAACACCACACTTCCTTTCTGGCCAATGTGGGTTTTCACAGGAGGCTTTCAGAGCGTCACCATGTCAGAAGCACATAGATGTTATGTGATATATGAGTGTTTTTACGAGGCTGGCGGTGCACAAGGAGTTTCTTAGATTTTCACTGGAACTGAGAGTTAAGTGAGGTGAGTTTGGACATGGATCGTCCAAAAATAAAGCAAGCAGCAAATGTTATCCGTGCCCCTCACTCTGCAATGTCTGAGGCTCTCTGCACTGTGAATAACCTTCTGCTCCTCTGTTCAAAGGCTCTCCTCACCTCTTCAGCTTTTTATTTGGAAATTCAAGCGACTTTGTAACCTGAAAGGGCTTGCTGTTTATAAAGTTAATCCTGGATTTCAAGCAAAATTAATTAAGTCTCAAATATTATTATATTGTCCTGGTTAAAGCATCTGCTTGTCAGCCAGGGTAAGACAATTTTATCAGGCTGTTGTTCAAGCCTGGATTTTCCCATTATTACTACTGTTGGAATCTGGCATGTGTTGCCATCACCACCCAGCTTCTTCTAGTAAAGTGCAGGAAAGGAGACCAAAACCAAGAAAAAAATCAGGCAAAATCAGTTACTTAGTAGCTCTTAATTATGGCCTTCACCAATAAGTTAATTATTTTACTCTTAAGAGAAAAATGTAAGTAAACACAAATATGATATTTGTTTTTTTCAGTCGGGGCACAAGAACACTGTTGACTCACTGAGATGAAAAAGTTGTAGGAGAAGAAAATAAATAGGAGGAACAATAGGAATTAATCATTGGGGTTTTACTTAAGAAAAAAAAACAACAAAAAAAAACTGCTTTCCCTTTTAGCTCTCTAACAGACTTCTTGATTTTTGTGTATTTTTTCCCTTTTTCATATAATTTACAGGCTTCCAGGCAAAGGAAGGCTTCATTTGAAGCAGCATGTTCTGGCAAACAGCTTTGAAATCCTGAATGGAGAAACTCCTCAGACTGAAGATGTAGTAACAATTCCTCAGATTAGTCCTATCTGCACAGTCATACCATGGCTATGGACAAATACCTGTGTAGTTCACAAGAAAATCCCCATGCCATGATGATCTAAGCATTATCGGCCAATCTCTTGCACGTGGACTTACACATTCTAATTTAAGCAACAACTACAGCAGCTTGGCCAAAGATATTCCAACTGGTAAAAATACTCAAAGACTGGGGCAGCTGCATTTCAGTACTGTTATGGATACCTACATTTTACATTTTTTTAAAGCCTCCCTGTACTTTTTTCTTTCCAAACTACTCAATCTCAGGGATCAAGATTCTGCCCACAACGTGTTTCGGCCTATAACATAACGAACCCCATCAAACACTGCCTTTTGTATGACCAAGTTATGGGAACAAAAGAGTATTTCTTAAACAAACCATCAGATTGTACTTCACAGACATCCTCCTTAGCAGCCATGTTTCTTGTAATTAACAGAATAATTGTGAGGCCAAGTAAATAAAAATTAATACAATACTTTCATAAAAAGAACTATCTTTACAAGACAGAGAGAGATCACGTCAGTCATTTAAATGATTACATGCATTTTTCTCAACACTAAAAGCAATTCCTTTGGAAATGAATGCATCTGAAACATTCAAAAACTCTGAATGGAAGTTATGCAGAAGTGTTATTTTTCTACTTCCTATAGTACTTAAAAGCCTATTTTATTCTCCTGTTCTTTCAATCTGTTTAGATGTTGTAATGAGAAACAGACTTTTTTTTTATAACCATGCTCTTCCAAGAAAAATATTGTTTTTGCCAAGGAAAATGCAGCTTTCCCCATCACAGGAAACAATGAATCTACACAAACTTCAACACATTTAAGTACGATAACAACTCAGTATTTTCATTAACAGCTATGGTTTCAGAACAAACCTCAGTTGTACAGTCTCTGTTACAGAATTTGTATCTTTTGTGTGAATTAAATGAAATAGAATGGCTTTGCTCTGTACTGTTCTTCACTTCTCCATCTCTATTTATTACACACAAGGACAGTTATTTTAGTGGAAGATTTAAAAGGCTCAAATCTATTTGATTTCTCTTAATAAAGACTGCAAAGTGCTCACTGCTTTAAGTAAACCAATATATTACTTAAGGCACAGTTAGAAAGATTTGCTGAAGTGCCTTAATATGTAGAGGACTATAGTTAATTGTATTTGAAGTAACTGTCATTAGCTTATAAAGCAATTATCTAAAACACAATCTGAAATTCAGATTTGAATCTTCTGTTGGTTCTGATTTCAATAAGCTGAAAAGTTGAATGTTTAGCTATTTAACACTGAATACTGCTTCCCCATTTTCCTGTGCAGATGCACCTCTGTTATTTTTCACAATAATGTACCCTAGGAAGTGATCTTTCATCCCAATGAGTTGCTACACAACCTCAGAACTTGCCTGTCATACCTCTGTCTTGAACTCTGTGACTCCTTCGTGTTGATTATTTCATTAAAACAGGCTCTTTTCCACACAGATTAGCAAGGCTGTTTGCATTGCAGCAGTGGTGCATCGCGGTCGTCGAAGATCATTAGGTATTAGATCAACAGCAATTTTCTACTAACACGTTGCAATTTTTTTTAACAACTCAAAACATCCAATTACATAACAGACAGCTTGGCTGTATTTTAAATTAGCAAAGATGCTAAAGCCAGGAAATGTAATTCTCGGGATATCAGAACAAAAGGTTCAAAGTAAAAAAGAATTCTTGTATACCTTAAGATTATCAGGACTAGACTGTCACACTGTGACCTCCTGGCGTCTAGCTAATCTGACAATATTTGGCACAGCATTGTTTCAAATCAATAACTAATTAACAAAGTACAAAAGAAGTTGTACTGTTTTTGAGCCTCCTTGTTAAAAATGGCTTTTGGTTGCACATGGGCAGAAAGGTCACTTCTATGACATCTTCAGGAGTCTTTCAACACCTTGCCACTGTCAGATTAAATTACTTTTAGCAATTAATTGTCATAAATTAAAACAGAAGCACATTTGTTACAGCAGGTTGTCGTAATGACATAGTGAACAGTTGTTTCGATATGAATTTTTTCCACCTACCCTCTATCATATCTTAATTTTTTTGGTTGACCTAACTGGAAAATTGGGAGCAATCTTGTAACTCAGGCAGCATAGGCCAAACATCGGGATTATTATTATTATTGTGATTACAGACTGAACAACAACAGAACAGAAATTCCAGAGATAACCGAAGATCCTGATAATATGTATCTTATATAAAATATGTAATATATATCTATGCTGCTGTGTGGGATAAGAAAAATAAACCCTCAAAAAATCACATGGATGCCACTTTTGTTACTGTTATAAATGGTCCCTGATGCCATGTAAATCCATTATTAGAAAACATCATTTGTTTGATGAATTTTAAGATTAAGTGGATAGGACAACTACAGCCTTCCCCCATTCAAACCATTACTTTTGGAAACATGGATCTTATTGAGATTTAATAAAAAACATTTCCGTTCTTTTAGTTCCTTTTTGTGAACTCCTTTGTATGCCGATGCACATGTCCATCTTATAGATTAGTCCTCTGACATTTATAATCTCAGGTTTGAGTCTGCTAAAAACCATTACATCTGGATGAAAACAGACAACAATCCTAACAAAAGTTCCCTGGATAAGGAAAAGAGAAGGAGGACAGACTCCATCCTGCATTGAAGAAGAAAAAGACTGAGCAGAAGAATGGATCTGGGCAACTGCAGAATTTGTCCTTAATGGTGTCAGCAGAAAAACTGCAACCCCAAGAAGTCTCTGTGCAACTTGTCTCTAGTCCTGGCTGTCCTTTAGGAGCTGATTAATCAGATCTTCAGGCTAACAGAGACTCTGGAAGAGCTCTAACAGTTCTTGTAATAAGCAGCAGAGCACTGTTTAACAATCTATGTCTAACATATTTTTCTATTTTTGTTGTAAGCTCTATTAGAGCAAATGCTTTCTATACCTTATATTCTAAACCTTAAATATTTTTAAGTAATAAAAATGAAAATTAATGGTAAGAACTCACAGTTGCCAGGTACCAGGCATCCTGGAAATCCTCCATACTGTGATCATGTTCAGTGTATTCTAGTACAGTGACCAAATGCCCAAGCAGCATAGACTTGTTTGGAGGTGGAAGCATTCATACAAAACTGGACAAAAGTTTCTTAAGTAATTTATAACTCTCCATGAACATGGGCACAGGTGTAAGACATGAAGTAAAGCAGGGTTTCTGTGCAGGAGCTTCAAGGCAACCTGTAGGGTAATGCACCAGCCTGCTGCTAAGCTTTGGGTCTCACCTTGAAAACAGCAGCCTAGACAAAATCTTCTAAGAAGTAGTTGTGTACAGGCTTAATTAAACCACTCTTCACTAATGCTTTAATAAAGTACAGCCTTTTAAATTCTGTCATGTCTATCCCACTTCTCTGCAAATGATCAATTTAAATGTCACAGGGTGATTTTACTCTTTCCAAAACTCAAGAACTGCTTTATAGTTTAAAATGGAATCTTGTGGGCTCAAATTAGCAATTTAGACAAAATCCTGATGAAGATATAACAAAGGAGAGGAAGTAGGAAGGATGTGGGCAGTACTTGTATCCTTCTCATTATTCCAGAATGGTCATGCTAACATCTTGACATCTGTGAAAAAACTCCTACTGCTGCTCTGGTTGAATGTCCTTCAGCAAATTCAAGATAATGATCTGTCTTGGGGAAATTCTTGATCTCTGAAGAAATCATGAATATTTGCTCTACACCCCAGTGTTAAAAATGCCAAGAAATATCAATGCCTGTCTGTAGTAGTTTATATCTTTCAAGATGCATTTCTGAAGCAGTACTTGCACAAGACCACGTTGTTTTAACCATGGTGATAGCTTGGTAAGCTTCCTGGTTTGAATCACCTCCTATCGTGGATGGCCAACCACAATCTCAGTAGTACTAAATGTTCTGAGACAGTGAAATTTGCCTCTCTTCACTGTGTCCACAAAGTCTACTCATAAATCAAATACTTCTTTGAGGGCTGAGGTGAAACTTTGTGATGTCAAATCACTGAAGTACATCAGCCAGAGAGAACCTCGGAGGGTCACCTAATCTAAAACTATGCTCAAAGCACTTTCAGCCAGGACTGGTCACAACTGTCATACCCCATACTATCCAACAAAAGCAAGAAAGTGGAAGCTCTGCAGTTCTAGTGCTGCAGAAGTGTAAAAACGGACATTGTGAAAGCTTCCCAAACCTTGATTCAAAGGCCTTTGAGGGAGAGTGACTTTGCACATACTCCAGAGAAGTCCTGAAGATGACTACAGCACTTTGGACACAAAATAATTTATGTTACTTCCATACCATAACATTATCTTTCCAATTTTTGTATGTTCTGTGGACCCACAGTACAAGAGAGGCAGTGGTCATCTTTTGCCATCTGTCTTTGCTAGTCTAGCAAAGCTGAACTTAGACTAATCACTTTATTTTTGGGTGGAAATAGCTATATTAATGGTGTTTTTAGAAAATGATGTCCTGGTTATTTACCACCACTGTAACAGAATAACAATAGTATCTCAACTCCTGCTCCAGTGATGACAGTTTGGCGGCAATTAGAAAAAAAATCAATTTATGCATCAGCCAAACTCTAAAAGTCAGCTAGAGTAGCTCAAAAGAAAGGGAAAGGAAATGGTAAAAGACCATAATGAACAATAACAATAACAGCAAACAGCAAAAGAAAGGTATTTAAGACAAGTGGTCTTGAATAAAATGCTGTTATTTTAAGATCTATCACAGTAATAACTCATTTGGTCACTCAAGGCAATGCAGTCAGAGTAGCATACAGCATCTGAAAGCTTCACATAACCCACTGAGGAGAACTTCACACACAGTCTTCACTGATAATGGATTTAAAGATAATCAACAGTCATTAAACACAAGCCTACCTTTTTTTGGCAACTAGTGCAAGGGACACACAATAAATAACACAATCCTGTCATTGAATATGTTTATTCATTTTTCAAACATGAAAAGCAGAGTAGCTAAAGAAGTAGGGAGGTGTCCTACAAAGTAGAATTTGTGAGGGCAGTGACACATCAAAGCCCAAGGCCACACCTAGAAATCTTTCAAAATTACTTAGGCAGCCTAAGCTTTGCTAAATTTCTTCATTACTTTATTTGATAACTTTAAAAGAATTCCTCAGCAAACCAGATCCCAAAGAAATAAGTATCTGTCATCTTAACATCTACACGCAATTAATTAAAGCTTCTATTTTCCCAGGTTAAGAAAAGAGTGGTTGTGACATACTTAAGTGGTGATTGCCCACTTTTATAGGACATAGGCTGAACTGGCAAGATCCATGAAATCAGATTATTCAGTTACACAGCAGGTGGAAAAGATAGGCGATAAGAATGAAGAAGCATCCCACAAGGAAACACCAGTACAAAAAAACACACTGCAGATGCTTATGAAGTACCAGCTGTACTGCCTGAACTAAATACACTTTAAAATTCCTTGCTGTATTATGTGCCTGGATACACTGATCAAATCTTTGCTTTTCCAAAAAAGAAAACTTTCCAGTTTCATGTATCCTGTGTCTGTCACAGCCCGCATTCAGTCAGAGGCCACCTTCTGCAGGATGCCAGACATGCAAGAACGTGAGCAGGTTTTGTATGCTTTGGTGCAGGTAGTGCCTGTATGCACACACTTGCACATGTACTTGCACAATACTTTTTCACTCCGTATTTTTGCTAGAAGTACCAGACAAGAAGAACTCAAACTGCTGCTTAAGAGCCCAGAAAATCTTCCGTCTCCTCAAGACACACAACTCTTGGAAATTCTAAATTCACGTCAATCTTACTTAGTAGTTTCTCTCCAAGCAGTGCCCTCTATTGGGAAAACAAACAAAAATTTAAGTTTTACTTGAAAATATACAAAATATACCTCACCGGGTATTGACAAATTCATTCTTGCCAAGCACCAATCAAAAAAGACAGAGAAAGAGAACGAGAATCAACTGTTAAACAACCAAAGTGTACAACCATGCATCTGAACAGCATGCAGTCCATTCAGGGGAGAAAACCTGCTACCAACACCACTGACCACAAAAGACAAAAGCATTTTTGATCAGTTTAGAATCCATTTTTATCCAGAGAGACAGAGATAAAACAAGGATTCAGTAGAGAGAGGAATGGGAAGATTTCTCAAAATTTAGATTAGTTAATGGTTGGAGTTAATTGTAAAACAGACTAGGAATGACTTCTGCCTGGACACTATGGAAATTAAGTTAACAGCTCTGAAGTTGGTAAAATCTAATTCTTGGGGAGTGCTGATCTGATATGGAGTTCACTAAGATATAGCAAGAACACAAGGACTGTTCTTCTAAAATCTCACAATAAGGCATATTTCTTTGCCTGCAGAGTGATCGCAATTAGCTGATTAAAAAGATCAACCATGTTCTTTAAGATGTAAATAATTCAAAATAACATCACACAGTATATTAATTCTTAAAAAGTAAGGATTTTGGTTAGTAAAATCCTTAACATACAATAATTTTAGAATTAAATTAATTAATTGCTATAACACTAATTTTTTCAAATTTCAATCACCTACAAATTGCAGAGGAGAACCAACATTTCTTCCTGGGCAGCTTATCCCACACTGTTCCACGCTTCTGTTTCTTCCACTATTCCTAGCCCCTTTGGCAGCTGTCACTGCTGCAGGCAGCCAAGCAGCCTACTCAGGAACCACCAGATTTATCTTAATCCCAAAAGCAAGATTTTTTTTTCCACTTTGTATTTTTTCCTGAATTTACACTTTGTTTTCTGTAGTAGATGAGGCTGAAAACATCCTTGAACTTACTGTCTATCCTGTAACCTGGTTCCCAGTCTGCTGATGTTCCATTCCTACACTCCACAAATGTTTTTCTGACCTCCATGCACTGCACTAAAGCCCTCATATCCTCCTCTCCAAAACACATAAATATTTCTAGAGAGGTTCAGTGTGGTGGTATGTCTCCATAGAAAAAGGTTATTTTGCAATAACGCCATTCAGCTTAAGTTACAAACATGTATCTCAGAAATTAATTTTTATAATCTCTCTTTATTTATCAAGTGTCTTATGGCTGATTGGTCCCCAAGAAAAAAACATGTAAAGAACTTCCAAGTTTTGCAAAAAGGTGTATGGTGCCACTCCAGTCCCTGCTAAATTCTTTTGACCAATTTTTCCAAACATATTTAAATCTAGTAGCAAAACATGCAACTGTGTGCAGAAAGTTAGAGAATATTTTGGACATCAGCTAAAATCCTTTTGTTCTGTTAGATAAATTATAAAGGATATTGGCAAAGAAGGTCTTTGCAGTCCTTCACTGCAGTCACTCTACAATCAAAACCAGGCAATATCAGAGTTCAAGATAATTGAATGATTTTATTCACTTTTGCCATCAACAAGTACATCTGCATTCTGCTGAGCCAGTTTTCTTCACCATTACCCCACAAACTGACCACGTTTATGAGCCTGAATGCCATTTAAAAGAAAGGAGGACTGTTCTGACTTGTGAGCGAGGATCTTTTTCAGCACCATGGGAGCACCACACAGTTCGTGTTGGGCGGAGAGATGCAAGCTGGTTCTTTCTTTTGGAAACTTACACGGCTTGCCTCACGTTTTAGGAGCTGGATCTAACAATGGACACTTTATCAGCATCATCTAATGAATGTGTGAAAGACACCAAAGCTAGATGGTCCCAATTTATTCTTTTTCTTTGATGAAACCATACTTGTAAAATGCAGAACAAAGAGGAGGTATAGCAGAGAGAAGAGCCAATGGTGTTCTTGAAGAGATACAGAATTTCCCTTTAGTGATTATCTGTGTCTCTGATTTCTCAATCCCTTAAGGAAAAGAAGACAAAACTTTCCAGTATTAGTAGAGGCAAAATGTACTGTAAGAATTCTTCATAATCTCAGGATTTTTAAAAATACGTAAATTACCTGCTCATGCTAAATAACCTATGCATAAATTATTGAACACTAGTTTAAATTCTCCATAGTTTAGCTATTTAATGTAAGATGTCTGTTCACTGTAGTATCTATAGAATGAAACATGACATATATATATTTTTACTGATTTACAGAACTACTGTAAGACCTTTTAGGAATGATGTGGTAGCCTAACTGCAGGTGCTAAGTGTCATGGTAGATATTTGGCTTCCAGCTGCTGGCCCAGGGTGGTGCAGGTCTCTGGTGGCACAGGTTCTGCGAGACCGGATCTTTCCTGGAGAGGAGTTCCTGAGCGCTCAGAATGTCACTACACGTTTATGTTCAGCACTTGAACTGCAGTGTCTTCTTAACTCTGAATGCCGAGTGCCCAGCAGTACATGGGGCAAGAACAACAACGCCATGGTGGTTTCTAAGCAGTTCTCATGAGCTTTTTACTATCAGCATGATTTTGCTGCTGATTACAAGTGAAGAACATAAGGAAGTAACAGGCTTTAAAAGTGGGCAGAGTAAAACCATGTGATATTTCAGAGGTATATATAAAGCAATGCTGACAGTTGTAAAAGGAGAAACAAAATAGGTGTTTTTTGTTGTAAAAGGGAAAACAAAATATGCAGCATGAGACTCTAGAGGCTGAAGTCCTGATGCCCATGTTTGCCACATACATTCTCTGTGCTGAACATGTGTGTCCTTTACCTCTCAGGAGCTGTTTGCCTAGAGCCTGTCATTTTGTCTCCTCTGGTGAAATAAGGGCTTATTAGTTTTGTCTCAGCAGCAGGCTAATGTAGTCACACAGGTCTTGGACAAGAGCAGGTGTGCACCTTGCCAAGTCAGAGGGTAGGTCATTGGCCCAGAGACGGCCATAAGGTGAAACTGGCAGCTGGTGGGACTGCAGCTATGTCGGGAAATGGCTCAATCTTCAGTGTGAAAGAAATTCATGGCTTTGAAAGGTCATCCCACACAAGGGGACACTCTGCTGTGACCTTCATGTCAGCCACACTGAACAATGAGCAGAAATGGCACAAGCGTGCTGGCATGCTTGCCAGGATTTTCAGTCTGCCAGTGGTCATTGCTTACTTAACTGTGTATTAAAACAACTGCCTTTTACCTTTTCCTAAATACTGACAAATTATCCAGATGTGTCCATTTTTAGTCAAACAGATTATCTAGTTTTTCTGACTCTTTTCTTTAATCTCTCACAAAAGATAGGAAAAATTATTTACGAAAAGTATGTTACATCCAAAATTCATTTCATTAATATGCTGTTAATAGAAATGGTGCTGTTATAGATTGTGCTACAGTAAAAATAATATTTGTAATAAGAATTCTTCAAGCCGATAAACTCAGTGGGGAAAAAAAAGGACAAAATTCCTAGAATACAAGCTTTGGAAAGGCTTATCCCTTTAGTCCACAAAACCTGAACCCATTAATTGGTCTGATAAAAGTAATTCATCCTCCTTCCTCCTTGGTTGCCTCTTTGATATCCTTCAACTGTTGGGGCAACAACATTATTGCAAATTACTATAAAACTATGCAATTTATACTTTTTCTTTCATAACATTTCAGAATCTACTCAGAATATTGTTTAAGTGATGAATGCAGTTTAGGAGGGGGAAAATACTAATTTACATTTTTAAGTATCTTCTAGCATAGAAAAGACACTGTCAGTATTAAAATCTGTAGGGAATGGGAGATGGCTGAGAATGGAAGGAATGATCATGCCACATTCAAGCATGTATGATCTGTTTCCATAGAAAAAGGTAACAAATTCTCAGTTTACTTCAGTAACGAATGAAAGCTAGCTAGGGTAGTAAGTTTCTGAGGGGAAAGCATTAGCCCATATGTACAGAGCAGCCTCTGGTGGTCTAAGAAAAAATGGTAATATTTATAACTAAGGATAGAAATATGTTTTTTAAAAGGATGTATGTACATATTTAGCTATTTTACTCAATCCTCCATTCAACACACTAAAAACCAGATGCTTTTAAAATGATCTGTCAATATGCTTGTTAAAATCCAAACAGTAAGAGTATTAAAATTCATATGCATTCATTAGCACATTATATAAAAGTAAAATGCTTGTGTTTAATCATTCCATACAAGTATTATAGTCAATGCTGATTATCAAAAAGGTTTTCTTTCCTGGTTTGCATTGCTAAAATTGAAATAAAATTTACAAGAATGTTACAGAATTGATGACATTTTCTGTCTTCACTTGTGAATTCAGTTGGCAGATGTTTTCAAGAACAAAAAAATCTGTCTTATTACTAAACATATTAAGCAGGTTTTCCTGCCATAAAGTTTGACATGATGTTTATTACCCAGACCAAATCAGTTCCTTTAACAAGCCATAATGTATGCCAGAAAGTACATTATATCATAGTTAGGGAAACTTCCAGCATGAAACAGTAAGTACTTTGATCTTTCAAAGAGCACTATGCTTAATGCATTACACACTGCCATAGTTGTTTTTATTTATACTCATTTTGTACAAAGATACAGTGGAGTTTGATATTTTGTATTTCAAGACTCAGCTTTTACATATTCTTGAATATCTCAGCTATTTTTTTTTTACTATGGAAATAAAGAAAATACTTAAACATAATTACTGAGGAAGAGTTCTATTTCTCCAGTTCTTGGAAAATCTAGCTGCACAAGTGGGAGCATCAACCAGACAGCTTTAATTTGTTCAAATAGCATTTCCATTAGATCACAACAGATCTCAGTGACCCTATGAGAACGTAACTGAGGATATTTATTCCTGCTGCTCAACAGCCTGAAATATTTTTTCCAGCATATTTAACACAACCATATTTGTCCTGTAGTGTTAGATGAAGTTAAAGCCTTCCTGTGAGCAAATTTTTTGTCTAGTCTCTCCACACTTTTTCCTACTTGGCAAAGTTGACATAAGGCCTGCTCAGGTTTTTCAAAACTCTTTGATGAGACCATTACAAATCATATACCATACTTAAGTATCTCTGTTGAATGACAGCATGTTTTATTTTAATAGCCTAGTGAGTCAAATGTAGGCTATACTATACAGCAAAATTGTATTTGAACTGCCCTTTGAAATCACCCCAAACCACCATCAACACTATACCCACAGCAGCCTGTGGAGGCAAGTCCCTGGGTGCAGGCAGAGCAAACCTATGGACTCAAGAATAGGAAGCAAGAAAATTGTAAATATGACATTGCACCTCTTGCAACCACCTACACACTTAGCAGTTCTGATCAACAGAGTAAATGGAACCCTACTGATGGTCCAGTTTTGTTTCAAAAACTGGTAAGCAACGAAATTACATTGATTTGTCCCGCAATACACTAAAGCAGGTTATGTTTTTCTTTCTGCTTCAGAAAAATATCTGTACTGGAGTCTACTAAGAAAAAAATCCCCAAAATAATAATTTCATAATACAACACCAAGCTCATCAGAAAATCCAATTTCAATTAATTGGCCTGGGGAAGGAGACCACCAACCACAATTTCACTAAAACGTATACTACTTCTTTCCTTGATTTGAAGGAAACCAAATAAAGCAAACATCAACATTCATATTTAAGGCAAAGATCTGTGCAGAAAGGAAAATGGAATGGAACAATATATTTTGTATTTCGGGGGTCAAGCCTCCTGAAACCAAATTTCACGCCTCATCGGGCAAGAGTCATGAGAAGGTAGAATTACTAAAAAGGTTATGAAAAAAAGGTTCACTTTCAACAAAGAAACAACACTGAACCTGCATGCTGACTAGACTTCTTTTCAGACAATACAGCAGCACTGTCCACTGGATTCTCATGGACCTTAACTTAAGACTGGTTGCCCCTCTCAAGAAGGAGGGTTTGGCTAGTGGGCAGAATAGCATCTTATCAAAAATCTGCAAACAGAAAACACAGAGCCCTGTTGGTGACTTTGAATATATATATGCATTCCTTTGTTTCCCATACTTAGGCATTTTTCAAAAGACAGTAAATATTTATGGTATTAGTGACAATCTTGCATCCAAGTTACCAAATCTTTTAACTAGCCTGCACAATTATATTTCTTCTACAAAAAATGTTATGCTAAAAAAAATTAACAGGAGCATATTAAAATTTAAGACAATTCTAACGTGCTGGATTTTTCTCTGTTTCTCATCAGAATGGCATACTTTTTATTGTTTTACCTTCACTGTGCAGTTTCTGATGTGTTACTGCTGAATGAAAATACTAACTTTCATAATAAGGGTTATGGAAATTGTATGACTCAGTCTGGAATGTATAATTCATAGTATGTATATGAAGTAGAATGTGTCAATGTGCAAATAATATTGTTTGTGCCCCCTGCAGAATTAGAAATCCTCGGGTAGCACTGTTACAATGATCCCATGCTGGTAGCATTACAAAGTGCAAAGGTTCACTGAGTCAGATAAGGGCAAGGGACAGAGTTTCTTCATCATACCATTCTCAAATTATTCTAGTTTAAATATTTATTAATATATTAGCCAGTTTCCTCCTTTATCTGCCTTCAAAAGTTTAGCTCAAACACAGTGGATGGCTGCTCATATAAAAACAATACATTACAGGGTAAATTTGCTACCACACAAGAGGAACACTGGTATTTTCCACAATACATTATTAATTTGGCAGATGATAAAAAACTATCAGGCTGTAACCACTGCCTCCCCAGTATAATACAATAAATGCACACATGACACATGAAGCTAGTATACTGCCTAAGCTTCACTACAAAGTCTCACCTCTGTTTATAAAATGGTTTTTAGAAAGTCCTTCTTAAATAATTTCTTTCTTGATAACACCAGTGAGTTCCTCTGGGGTTTATTTGAAGTTTCCCTTTGAAATTAGAAAGAATTTTTCCGTAACACTTCCAAAACTTCACGATCAATAAATGACCAAAAATACCAACAGAATAAAGAGCCAGGAACTCTGTATAAACTCCTGAATGTCATCTCAGTAATGTATTTATTTTTAACAAAGCACGCAGTTTATTAGCCAATATAGGCAGTAAACACATGTATGCATCAATAAAGAAGGGCAAACAAAACCAAAATAAACTTACTCTAATATAGATCTGCATAGTTTCTTTTTCTTTTTGTGGATTTCGGTACTTTTCATAGAAGTCACGTCTCTTCTTTGTTTCCTTCTGGATTTTATCTTTTTTTTCTCTCTTTTCTGCAGGTTCATCTGAGATATCAGAAGACAGCTGTATTTGGGCTTTTGTCTTCTCAACTTCAATATAGTTCTCATTGGGATTCAGAACTATTACTCCATAGCCTTCCTGGTTTAGAAGAGAGCCACACACACACAGAAATGAGAAGAAATGTGAAAAGGGATATTTAATGCTTGAAAATGCTTTGCATTTAATTTAGTGCTCTTTAGAACTTTTTATTTATTTCAGCAACTTCACACAACATCACTTATAGAAGGGTTTTAAAAAATATTCTGCATTAAGGGGATATTGATGTGTGAATATGTATCTGTGCATGTACTTATACACATCCCTCAGTGTCAGAAAAGTTGCCGGTTTTACCTTTAAAATAATTTAATATGTTGTTTTATTCATAAGCACTTTATATGACTTTTTTGGAAAACAACACAGGAACTAAAAGCAAAATGTTGCTTTAAGAACCCTTAATAAATAAAATGAATAAATGAATAAAAAGCTTTATGCCTAGCCAGTAAAAACCTGCAAAATAAAAAGGATTGAGAGATTTCATATATAAAGATAGATACACTAAAGAAAGCATGTGAAAATTATTCACCACATTTTGAAATACTAAAACCTCTTGTCTAGCTGACAATAAGCATACAATGGAGAGGCAAATACCAGCAGTCACAATGAATCAATACCAAAACTGATTCAGTGGTGTTGCTTACAAGTCAACTCTTTATGATGGGTCTGACTTTTTAGTGCATATTTAAATCTCCTGTAAAAGTTCATTTGGATTACAGTGCATATTCAACAAATCCAGAGCAAATTTGTGACCTGCAGGATGCTTTTGAGCATAAAAGGTACATTTTTGTGCCTCAGGAAATGAGATGATTGAAAAAATATGAATTTATGAATGAGAAATAAATCTTGAATAAATCAGCCAATCAAATTGTATTATTTTTAAATGACAGCAAATCACAAAAAATTGTAATATTTGTGGAAGATACAATTGTAAATGAAGGGAAAAAAGAGAAGCATGTGGATTTAAGAGATGTGTCCGTAAAGTTAACACAGGATCCCAGTCAAAATCAAGCTATCCTTTAGAAGCAGATTTTAACAAAGACTTACTTTTTGGAAACATCCATATTAATTATCTAATGGAACAGCTTTATTCCAGCTTTTCATTTGGTGCTTCATTTTCACGTGGTCCAGGCATAAGGACCAAAAGAGGTCACCTAGCTGTCCAGAGCAAACCAAGTCCACCCCAACAAAAGATACTTTATTTGAGCTTGCTTTATTCTAATCTGTAGAGCCATTCACAAACCTTGTAGCTCATTGTGGCCACTGTCAGGTACACAGATTGTCACTCAGTGATTTTCTACAGTTGGACACACTCGACTAGTTATTAAAATCACATCTGAAGGGACTTCCTACCCCTTAT
>JANRMJ010000079.1:43689487-43696685 GCA_025584955.1 Alethe diademata
AAATTATCTGAATCTTCCATTAAGGCATTGTTAGAAATTTTAAAATTAGCTTTGACTTTATAATACCACTGTATTAAACACTAGTGCTGTTCCAATACCCTCTAATCCCCTAACATTAATTGCACCATGAATCCACACATTTGACACACTTCTTAAAGTAACTCACAGAAATTATAGTAATTTTTCTCACCTGCACCTAACACAAGTTGAATTAAACACATTATTTGTTTTGTAACTATTCTATAGTAAAGCAATTTTTGAAGATTATAAATTTCAAGAGTTGCACTATTAAAATTGAATCTTCATTGCAACCTGTATAATGTGTCAATTAGATATCAAATCTGTCCAATTGGAATTCGGGAATTGCTGTATGTCAGATGTTAAACACATCCATAAAGTACAAAACTGTCATGCTATTTAAATAAGACACAATCCCAATTTTATTTGCCACTAACATTCTCTGCATATCATTTTAATACAGGATATTTATTTTAGATCAATGTTATTTTCCACTTGCCAATTAAAATATTTGTGTATTTCTACAATAACCAGCATCAGATAAAAAGATAAAAATCTTTAGAAACACTGCTTAATTACACTGTTTATCATTTAAGTCACTTATGTGCAGCTACACTCATTTTACAGGTGTATGAATCAAAACTTTAGCACCTAAGTGATCAAATACAACAAAACTGCAGACTGATCTGAAATATATGTCAGGCTGCATTATTTGTCTCATATGCAACATTTAAAGAAAAAAAAAAAAACAACCCACAAGCAATAGCAGGCTAAATTTATCAAATATTTCTATGAAACAGATTTACAGCTAGGAATGTCTCTCCTGGGTTTTATACTACTTCAAAATAAGTTTGAAACTAAAAAGCTAAGTACATACATACATATTCTAAGAAACAATATTTTTTCCATATGGGGAGCAAAAAAATGTTCCCTCTAAAAAGTCAGTGGGTTATTTTTGCTGTAAGTACATTTCACTTGCTCTTGCTATTAGGTCTGCATAGACAGGTCACATTTTAAATAGACACCGATCAGCACTTCTGAAGATGCAATTTTGCATGCAAATACTGGACTGCATGATACATTTTTTTCCTTTCTTTTCTTTTTTTCTAAGAAACCAAACAAAAAATATAACAACTGGACAAAAGAGAAATATGAAACAGTCTCCTTGGACAAATGTGCAAACAAAATACATTGATTAATTGTACCTATATTAAAAAGATTTTAAGATTAAGAAGATTAAGAAGATTAAGAAAGATTTGGAAAGACAAAATACATTTGGAACATTTTTCCTTAAAGTATTTAAAATCCAATTTTTTAAAGTAAATTTTCTCATATTATTTCAAGAAATGTATCTAAGAAAATGAGCCAGATTTTGGAGATACTGTATTTGATAGCTCCTGCAACCGCTCTAGTGTGCATTCATTTTCCTTTATTAAACAGCAGGAGTTAAAATTAATGCCACTCTGAGGCAAAGTAAATTTTTGTATTTTTAGTTTTGTAAAACATTAATTTCATAAAAGTATGAACTCCCCATATCTGACCACAAGGCACTTTTCAACTCCAAAAGCCTTTTATGCCTTTTGCACTCCTTGGATTTCACACTACTTTAGAAATGTCACTGAAAAAGAGAACATTCTTTGATAAATGGACATTTTTAAGAGTCTGGAGTACTACTGAACATCAAAGTAGTTCACTCCAAGTTGGGAATGGGCATTTATATGCATTACCTACAAAACTCACAAAGAACTAGCAGTGATGTCTAGTAATGGAAGAAATAAGAAAGGTTGAGATCCCCAAATGCCTTCGCTGCAAAAGGAAAACTAAGCCCTAGCTAGCATTATGTAATAAAAAAGCAAATTAAAATAAAAATTATTTCACACCATTTTGTGTCCCATTACCAGCAGTACTGAAAGGCAGGTCTTTACATTATTGACTATGACTATGGCAAGGTAGCTCGTTATCGCAGCTTCTCAGAGGATAAGAAAATGATTTTGCATATAGATGCAACCTTGCCCATCCCAACAGCTCTCCCAGATCTTCTTTTCCTTGCTGTTCTCCTCCTTATCACAGCCTGCACAGTCCCACGTTTTCTGCTAGTCCAACATGGCATAACCAGCAGCTGCTGCCTCTCACTCCTTTCCAAGTGGGCACTATCCTGAGAATCACGGATAGTGCTAAAGACGGTTTCCATGTCCTCGGTGCTGGCTCTCGGGAATGATGAGCAGTCAGCAAGGAAAATTCTTCACAGACCTTTGCAAGCAGCACGTTTAAGTAGAGCTGCGAGTATGATGGGAACAGATAAACTTTTGAATGTTCTGCCCACCAGAAGACAGCTGGCACACAATTACCATTTCTCCTATTCTACAGATGGAAAACATGAAGCTTTAGTGAATTATCTTTACAAAAAATGTAAGACAGAGGTGTGAACACAATCCAGATCTCCCAACCCTATTCTTTAAGTAACTATTTGAAGAATATAAACAACAAGACAAGTAGGAAGGTATAATTGGATTTTGCTGTCAATAAATCCAAAATCCACCTGCCAATAGGCAGACTGGATAAAATGTTTATGGTATAAAAATGATCCAGTGGTACTGTGAAAGATTAAAACTTGCATACTCTATTCTATTATAGAAATTCTGATGCTCAGTATAGGAAACAAAAGAAGGGTAACTCTAATCATTCTGTGCCCTTGGGAAGTATGGGCAGAAAACTTACAAGCATTAATGCAGCCACATTTGACTTAAAACTTTTGATATTGACATATTCAAGCAAACAGCATGGAAATAATGAGCTAAGAGAAAGCAAGGATATAAATTCTATGGAAATATGCATCTTAGTATGCAGTATGAAAGAGCACCCTCTGTTGCTTCTGGTTAACAGTTTCCCGATACCTCAAAACAGTATTTCAGTTACAGAAAAGATTGAGAGAAATCAGCAGTACTGACATACACATATCTGCAAACACCTTCCAGGGAGTTCAGGTGCAGCAGTTTGTTTGGGAAGGATCATTATGCATCCTGAGAGTTACTAGTTTATAGAAGGAAGAACATGTTGTGCCCTAGCAAATTCTAACTGTCCTAGACTAGAACCTTTTTTACAACAAAAAATTAATTTCTGTATGCAAAATTAGAATAAAAACCCTATGAAGACCCAAAACTGATATGCTGGTGGATTTTTATTTATGATTTTTATAAGGGCAAGAGGTTCAGATAAGAGTATGCATCATCAATAAATACAGGAGTTGCCAATACTATTTAAATCAAAGTACAAAGTATCCAATGACAGATGAGCAATTTCAATCAGTTTAAAAGATCTGAGCATTCTAATAGAAGATCTTGAATGTATCAATGGCAATAGTGGAGTTCTTAAAAACAAGCAATTTCTGCAACTGAAAATGTGTTTTCCTTTAGAGCTAAAAGCCTCACACAAATTTCAAGTTTTTTGTTAATTTATTTCCTGCCACCAAAAATTACTGACTATCTCAGGGATCAAGAAATTATAGAGATGGTTAACCATATGATTTATTTCCAGTGGCATACCAGTGGTGATCAACAAAATTAAAATGAATTTTGACGTTACAGTAAAACAAGGAGGATGTTTGATGTGCCTTAAGCACTGATGGTACTGTTCAGAGTAGAATATGAACAGAATTTAAAAATGTACTTTCCCTTTACGGTCCACACCTTACTTTCAAAATTACACCATTAGCAAAGAGAGCTAAATGAGAACCTTAGAAACAGCTAATTAAGTTTAGATAGGTTATAAGGAATATTATACTGCAAAGGTCTAATGTCTGTATTTTATTTCAGTCTCTCTGAAGACATACGCTGCCCAGTTTCTGGAAAAAGTAGTCTCAATTTGACTGAGCATTGGCCTAATGTCAAATCCTCCATGATGCGTTTTACACAGTCTCCATGAAAACTGTGAAATTCTGCAAATATGGAAAACCACATTATCTATGTATTCAGAATCATGCAGCTTAACAGTCTATACTTTCATGATTAAACTTCGCTTCACATAATGTATGGGGAAGAAAAGTAAAATTGCAAAGAAAAAGCTTTCCTCTGTGCAGATTTCAAAGATACAAAGCAAAGAATTCCTCTAATGTATCTTCTGTTGATTAAGACTTTTTTCACTGGAGGTAGGATGAAAATATCAATTACAGGATCATTTAACAGTCCTACCTTGAAAGAAGCTGCTTGTCACAAGACCTGACAACATACAGTCTTGGTTGCACAGATTTCTGAATATTGAGGATCAAATTGAAAAGGAAACAGAAAAGTAACTATAATAATAACAACAACAATAATAATGGGTTTTCTTCTTACTTGTTACTTTTGCCAGTCAAATATTTCTAGAAAATTCTACCCACAAACACTATTAAAGATACATTTTGCACAGTAAATACCAAAGAATACAGAAATAAAAATTAGGAAATAGCAACATCTGAATCCTGGCGGCAAGCTTAACACCAGCCCCCATGGGGCACTATACTGTAACAGTAAATTACAACAGACTGTATTGCAAGCTGGGGGTGAGTGCTGATCTGCAGGATGGTAGGAGGGCTCTGGGAGGGACCTGTACAGGCTAGATAGATGGGCAAACCCAGTGGTAGGAGGTTTAACAAGTCCCAGTGTGAGGACCTGCACTTTGGCCACCACAGTCCCCTGCAGGACTACAGGCTGGGGACAGAGCAGCTGGACAGTGCCCAGGCAGAAAGGGACAGTGCCAGACTGAGTAAGAGCCAGCAGTGTGCCCTGATGGCCAAGAAGGCCAATGACTCCTGGTCTGTGTCAGGAATGGTGTGGCCAGCAGGAGCAGGGAGCTCATTCTTCCTCTGATCTCAGCACTGGTGAGGCCACACCTTGAGTGCTGTGCCCATTTCTGGGCCCCGCTGTTTAGGAAGATGCTGAGGTGCCCAGGGAAGGGCAACAGAGCTGGTGAAGGATCTGGAGCACAAATCCTACGAGGAGCAGCTGAGGGAGCTGGGGGTGTTTAGCCTGGAGAAAAGGAGGCTCAGGGGAAACCTTGTTACTCTCTACAACTCCCTGAAATGAGAGTGAAGCTAGCTGGGGGTCTGTGTCTTGTCCCAGGCACCAGCAACAGGACAAGACAGTCTTAAGCTGCACTGGGGGTGGGGTTTAGGCTGGACACTAGGAAAAATTTCTTCACAGAAAGAGTGATGGGGCATTGGAATGCTCTGCGCAGGGAGGTGGTGGAGTCACCATCCTTGCAGTTCCATGGTCTAGTTGACCAGGTGGTGTTAGGTCACAGGTTGAACTTTGTATTTCTAGGAAGTGAGCTCAAGAACCTTACCAGATGTGCACAGAATCAGAGTCTCATAACATGGTTTGGGCTGGAAAGGACCATAAAGATTATTTTGTTTCAGTCCCTCTGTCATGGGCAGGGAACCTTGCACTAGACCAGACTGCTCAAAGCCCTGTCTGGCATTCAACAGGCATGCAGATGTTTTTGCTAATATTAGCCTATTAATGGTATTATTGTAGCTCACAGAAGTTTCTGAAGATACCAGAACTCCACAGTTCTACATGCAAACAGAAGACAAAAGCCCAGCTTCCAGCAAAAGGCTATTAACTACACACTACCTGGGGTTCCCCTCCACTCTGATAATTGGAGTTTTGAGGTCAGTCCTACGAATCTTGGAAACCTGCCCTTTTGAACTGCTACCTCCTTGTAGAGCTTTGAAGCTTTAAAGAGCTTCAAATCTGTGGTCAACATCTCTTTTTGGGTCAAGCATCTCCAAACTCACAACATCCTTGTAACTTGATTTGATAAAGTTACCCTCCTCAAATCCTTCCCTGGACCTGTAATTACAAAAGGCTGAACCAAGATCAGAGACACAGCACATTTTTAGCTGTTACTACTTGCTCTAACTGTCCCTGAAACTTGATCTAGACTCCTATATTCTACTGGTTTATTTTTGTTATTGTGTGGGATATGGGGTTTTTTTTTTGTTTCAGCTGCACACGTCGTATGTGGCAGTTTACAGATGTCTCTGGGAGAGGAACATCTCACAACCACCCTGTGCAGGCAGAACCACGAGTGCATTTGCATGATGCAGGTTGTCAGCAATCAGACCAAATCTGCAGAGCTTTTCAAGGGAGGAAGACACTGTATCCTTGAAATAAAACTCATGCTGCTTCTCACTAAGTAAAAAAGTGTTGGGACTGCTTGTGGTGATCAGTGTTTTACTGCAGGCCAACGCAACACAGTCCTCATGTATTTCTGAAGATGTCTGAAATATCTTAACGTGAAAAATTTTAGCGTCTTGTCTTTTTACCAACTCCCAAGTGATCAAAATGGAAAGCTGGGCGTGGAAACACGACCTTACCAGTAAGATCTACCAGCACTCGAGCAACAGCCCGAAATCTAGATGCCGGTACTCGCCTGGTTCCTGTCAGCGTTGCCGACAGGCCGCCGCCTCCCTGGTGACTTTATTCCGACAGAGCCCCTCAGAAACGCGGTCTCTGGGCCGAGCCCCGACAGCCCTGGCTGCCCTCAGGCCGCCGACCCTAGCGCGCCACTTCCGGGTTCCCCGCCGCGCCCCCGGGCGCTGCCGAGCGCCGCCGGCCCCCGCTTTCTCCTTTGTGCCCGGCCCCCGGCGGCCGCCGCGCCGGCTCCGCGGGAATAATGCGGGGCGTGTGGCTGGCGCTCACCGTCAGCTTCGTGGCCTGCGCCTCCGGGCAGCCGGTGAGTGGCGGGGCAGCGGGGACGGGACGGGACGGGACGGGACGAGGGCGGCAGCCTCGGCTCTGGCAGCCGAGCGCGGGGCGCGCAGCCCGAGCCCTGCCCGTGGCATCGCCGTCCGCGGGGCACTGGGCTGGCTCCGGGGGCATCTGTTGATAGTTGAGCGGTCTGCAAACGGCTGGCACCACTCCGTAACGAAAAGAAAGAGGGAAGCCCCCCACTCAACCCGAACAAACAAAAGTACCCAAAACCCCAAACAGCCCCACGAAGCTGAGAGGACCACCCTGCCGGAGCGGAGCACCCTGCCGCCCTCCAGCGAAGCTCGGCCGAAGTTTGCCGCAAGGACCCAGCCGCCAGCCGGCCGCGGAGCCCCCCCGGTGCCCCTCTCCGGAGGAGGGGCGGCTGCCCGGCGCCCGAGGGGCCGCGGCGCGGGGCCGGCGCCGGCCAGCGGGGTCTGCGTGGCCTTGTG
>JANRMJ010000079.1:43713590-43725882 GCA_025584955.1 Alethe diademata
TCAGGGACAGCATCACCAGCTGGACAAGGGAGGGGATTGTCCCACTCTGCTCTGCTCTGGGGCAGCCTCACCTTGAGTGCTTGGGGCAGCTTTGGGCATTGCAATATAAGAAAGATAGGAACTATTAGGTCATCCACAGGACAGTAATGAAGATGGTGAAGAGCCATGAGGAGAAGGTATGAGGAGTGGCTGAGGTCACCTGGTCCAGGCTAGAGAAGAGGAGACTGAGGGAAGACCATACTACAGTTACAACTTCTTCATGAGAGAAAGAGGAGGGGTGGACACTGATCTCTTTTCGCTGTCACCCAATGACAGTACCCAAGGGAATGGCCTGAGGTTGTGTCAAGGAAGGTTTAGGTTGGATATTATAAAAAGGTTCTTCACCCCAGAGGGTGGTTGGGCATTGGAACAGGCTCCCCAGGGAAGTGGTCACAGCACCAAGCCTGATAGGGTTCACAAAGTATTTAGACAGTGATCACAGCAGATGGTGTGACTCTTGGAGCTGGCTGTGCAGGGATAGGAGTTGGACTTCACTGCCCTTGCAGGACCCTTCCAACTTCACATATTCTATGACTCTGTGAAAAATGGCTTTCCTGTAAAGAGATTCTTACTATCTGCTGCCCTTTTTGACATCTGTGAGATTTCAGGAAGTATTTTCATTTTGGCACCTTAATGTGGATTTGGTTTCTAAGTTTACCACATGCATATGAAAATGTTAATGTAATTGCATATGACAAGGCATAAACCTTTGCCTAAAAATTTCCCCACTAGGTATATTCTGTATTTATTTCACTCATTTACATTATAATTTGAGTTGCATATAATAAAAAGCATGTATGTGCATGATCGGCAAAACTCCACAGCACTTAAGTTATAAATAATTAGTTTTGAAAGTAGAATTTGGGAAAATAAAACCACTTAAGAGCACTAGATTATTTTAGATGTGTGTCTGAGCCATGCACTTTTAGAAGAGCTTACAAAAGGCAGCTACAATCCCACTACAAAACCGTAAACTTCAGAAAACCCTAGAAACCTCCTGGCAAAAGCAGTGCTATTAATGTGATGCATCTCTTCTACTGTTTGATCCAGCTCTCCTTTCCCAGCACCACTGCCAACCAGGACTGCCACCTGCTGACCATCTTCTTGCTAGGTCTTAAACTGCAGCAGAAATTAATTAGCACAGGGGGTGGCAGACAGATTAGATGGACAGAAAACATTCAGTTTGGAAACAAGGTATAAGGTTTCTGTTCAAAGAAGCAAATCTTTGTTACATGTTTTAAAGGAAAGGGAAAATGAAGATGTTAATCTGTCCCAATACATCATACCTGAATAATGGCTCTACTATTAGTGAGCAATATTGCCAAATTATCTGTAAGTAACTGTAAGATATAAACCTGAGGAAATTTATATATTCAGGAAAAAAGTAATCCCCTTAACAGTAAAATCTTTTATAATTACTAAAATAATCTACAAATTAAAACACTCAATAAATGCACTCTTAAAAGACCAGACATTTCTTGTTATTTTACCAAATTACTGTTAGCCTTCATTTTAAAAATGCATTCTGCTTTGTAGAAACAGAAATAGTATATTTCAGCCTCATATTTAGAAATAATACATACAAGACTTCACTAATAAAATTTAAAATACACATTACCAATATCATAACAAACACAAAGGTAAATCCAAATAAACATTATAAAAATAAATTATTGAAGCATATTCTGAAATATATACATCTCTCTACTTTCATGTTACCCTTTATTACTCAGTCTCTGGTAACAGTACATTTCCCTCAGGGACTGATTATGTAAATCTGTAATGTATAAATGTATGAAGCATGGCTGAAACAAAAGACCAGAAATCAGACTCAAGTTTAATATAACTGGAAGTAAGTTGTATCAACTACCATCTTCCCTTCTAACTTTCTTCAGGCTGTAATTATGTGACAACAACAAAACCTACAAATATAAGTTTTGAAACTGTCTACACTTTCAGACTCTTAAAAGAACTGTAAACTGAAAGACCAAACAACTTCCCCTGCAATGAGCCATACTTTGTGGCAATATTTTAGGAAGAAATATTTAATGATAACAGATACAGGTCCTAATATTCTCACTGGAGCCACTGTCATTATATACACCTGAATATTTAATATGCTGACAACGAGTCATGACAAATCTTTGTTCCTATCACACACAACATTTTTGAAGACTATGGTCTCAAATGTTCAACTAAGACAGTAAAAACAACAACACAGTATCTCGCAGCCCATGTTCTTACAAAAATTCCCTGTAGTTTTAATACTGCAGAAATGCACATCAATCAAGTACTCCTAAAGTGTTTCCACCTTTCACACATTTAGAACTTGATAAATATGCTAATGTTGTTCTGCACCATGAATACACACATTCACAAAGACCCATCAAAAGTTAATACATCTGCTATCTGATAATTTTCTGTGTAAGGCAGTGCATTGATTTTCAACTCTTTAACATCATTTAGGTTCTTTACAGCCTGAATTTTTATACATGGGATGGAAGCAGGGACTTGCTGTCAGAGGTGATACAAAGAACAAAAAATGAGTTCTTTCTTTCAAAAGATTTTTATCTCCTTCATAGGGCATTTACACACAAGAACTTATTCAGTAAGTTGCTATCACTATTTCTTATATTGGAGGAAAGGCTGAAGTATTAACTTGATGATATGAGGAGTTAAATCCATAAGCTTATACACACAATGCAGGAAGTAGGCTATTTTTCTTTTATACCTCAAAGAAAAAACAAACTCCGTTTATCTTGAGAGATCTAAGAGATTTTCTTATCTGGATTTGCTGCTCTGTACCTTATGTGTTTTGGTACATAATCTGGTACAAAAATACTTCCCAGCATCAACGTGATATCAAATGAACCAACATCAGAACATACATGAACCAATGACTTTAACTTATCATCTCAGTGCTTTGTCCTTCTAGGGAAGACCTCTCAAAGTTTCAATAAATATTACACACCTTGAAGTGGATTATATAAACAAAGAAAGAGCTAGCGATGCACTAGTCACCATAATGCACAAGGAATCTGCTGCAATTTTCCTTTTCACTGAAAAGGCAGTATGAAATTACAAGTGGGAGATCTGACAAATTATTATCTCATTCTCTGCTGCTGAGAGTTTGCCATGATCCCCGTGAAGCAATGTGCCTCAGCCTCATGATTTACCCGTTCGGCTGCAGCACTGGTGCTCCCCCATCCAGGCAGTTTCCATACTCCCATTTCACTGCTCTTCCCTACCATTGATCCTGCCTAGTTCGCATCTGACTTTGACTACCCTGGGTGGTCTCTTGTCAGATCTCACTGATCAGTGTCTCTCTCCACCGGTTGCCTTCTGGGGAGACTCCTATCAACTGTGCTCTTACATGCATCTGACAACTTTATTAGCTGACTCTGATAGTGCTTCAGAACATCTTCACGGTGCACACACTCTTCCTCAAACAATCCCACCTTTGCAGTTGACTTAGAACAAATAATTCTATGAACACTTCAGCTTTTATACTCAATAATAAGGTTGGAATGAAGAGAAATTTCACATTATCTGCGAGCCAGGGGTTAGTTTTCATGTTTGGGCTCAAAAAATCAATCCTGGATTGATTTTTGTGTATATATTGTTATTGTCAGAGGATTAATTGATGAATTTTTCATTTGATGAGTCAGGTGAAATGGGCTCCAAGACACACAGTGAGGAGAATTTTAATTTATTCTACTTCTCAGTGCAGTGCAGCAACACTGTCTATTGAGATATTCTGTTAATTTTTTCCTGCTCAAAAACAATGCTTAGAGTACCTTTGAGTGCAAAGCTGAATTTCTGAGTACATGCATATCCCACATTGAAACTTGTCTGAGTTAGAAGTTTTTAAATGGACTTCATTTTGGTGTGGGTTTTAGTGGTTGGTTGTTTCTTTTTTTTCTTGTAGTTTTTGTTGCTGTTGTTTATTTGTTTTCTGAGAGTGTTCTTTCGTTTTCACACTTTCTATCATTAAAACATATTTGAAATTCAGACTTTGGAAATACAAGCCTAGATTAGCACAAGAAATCTCAATCCAGTAGAAAACATAACTTCATGCTGCACTTAATGCTACGCTAGAAGATTTTTACCACAGCTTTCAAATGAAAAAACTCACACTCTCACATTTAAAGTTTACCTTTTTCTGTTCTGGACTTGACATTAAAAGTTGATATTTAAATCTCTCATACGCTGTAGTGTTTTGGTGTAAAAACACATGAATGATGAAATTGTTTAAGCTCAGAGTTCCTGCAGCTTATCTGCTGAACACAACAGATCAAAAGTGTTGTGTGCAAGTAAAAAAAACCAGTCTATTTGTAAGTTTGTGCCATTAAACTCTCCCAGCTCTGGTTGGCTCCATATGAAATATGATATTGAAGCAACAGAAAGGTGCACTGCTTGCTCTGACTTTCAGACAAGTCTGCAAGGCCTGATTAAATAGCCTGGCATGTCTGAAGTACAGGAGGTGCAAATATATTTTCCCAGGCCAGAAAAGGAGGCAAAAAGATGGCACACGAAGTGCCCCTATAATCCAACACAGACCTCCTGCAAAGTTGAGGCAGGTTTGCCTGAGAATTAGAAAGCAATTCAGCATACAGGACAGGCTGCAATCACTGACAAACACCAGTAAGATAAGGGTGTTCAGTTACTATGGACAAAAGGATAACCAGAAGCAATGATCATCTCATTGCTATAAGAAAGAGCACATAAATATACAGATCTTTGTCAAAACGTCACAAATTCTTCTGAACTGTGTTCTTCCAGCACCCTTTACAGAAAGATCCACATACCTTACGGACAGCAAACAGCAATTCTTAATTGCTATTTAATATGGGCATTTTAGCAACGTGGGAAGCCCCGCAAGAAGCGATGCTGCTCCATATACAGTGCTGTAGAAACACACCAGAAGTCCTGTCACATAAAAAATCAACACCCAAATTTTTGCTGAGATCCACAGAGAAAGTATCATTAAATGAGACAAAGAATGATCAAGGGAAACAAAGGAACAAAAGAAAGAGGGATTGAAGACAAATGAGATGGTCTAGAAGTAAAACCAAAGTTCAAAGATCAAGCTGAGAGCTGGTCTGCAAGTCACTATATCCACTTTCCATGATATCTGAAAATTTACAGCAGTCAGAGGAACTCCCAGGTGACTGGAACAGGGGAATCGCTGTGCTCATCACTAAAAAGGGTAGAAAGGAGAACCCTAGGAACTCCCAAACAGTCAGCCTCACCTCTCTGCCTGGGAAGATCATGGAACAGATCCTCCCAGGAGCTGTATTAAGACACATGGAGGACAGGGAGGAGACTGGAGAGAGCCAGCACAACCTCAGCAAGAAAAAATCCTGTTTGATCAAACTAGTGGGCTTCTATGATGGAGTGACTACATTAGGGTACAAGGGAAGGGCTACACATATCATTTATCTGAAATTCTCTAAAGCCCTTGGCATAGACCCCCAAAAACATCCTTCTCTCTAAACTGGAGAGAGACAGATTTGATGAGAGAACTGTTAAACAGATGAAAGTGTTTGGACAGTCACATCCAGAGGAACGTAATCAATGGTTCAAAGTCCTGATGGACATAAGTGACCAGTGGTAACTTTCAGAGCTCAGCATTGGCAATGCCTTCATTAATGGCATTGACAAAGCGATCAAATGCACATTCAGCAAATTTGCAGAAGACACTGAGCTGAGCAGTGAAGCTGACACTCCTGAAGGATGGGATGCCATCCAGGGGGACCCAGACAAGCTCAAGAAGTGAGCCCCTGGGAATCTCTTGAGGTACTCCTTTTGATGGCCACTCTCACTGCACTGCAACAGTCAGGTTATTTTACCTTTCTCATGTATCTTCTGATTACAACAAACTTCAGCCATATGTCCACCTAAGTATGAAAATTACTTCAAGTGATATTTCACTTACTTCACAATATTTCAAGTACTGTGTATGTAAAGCAATCAGATCTATGTATACAGTCAACACACATTTCTGTTGTGTGATTCTTTCCATCATTTCCCCCTATAACAGAAGTGCAATGAGAAACCTGTATTTATAAAGTTACTGATGCATCGAAAGAGATCTCGGTATCTTAGTCAGTAAATCCCTATGAAAGCTAGACACCCATTTTCTGGACAGAGATACACTTCATGTATTTTTAAGGGGGGTCTAATAGTTACTTTTTTACTGGGTTTTGGCTTGTTTTTCAGTTTTTACAGTTTTTCAGTTGTTATTGTCTATAATAGCGTATATTAAAAAAAAGAGGAAATGCACACAGAAAAAAAATCAGAGGCGTAAGATGGATACGAAATATATTTTGCCCATGAGAAGCTTCTACACAGTGAGGTATGTGCTGATGGAGACTAAAAACCTCTTCTCTTAAAAATGACAGTCTGGAAAAGAACTGCACAAGGCTCTCAATTGATTTTTTAGATCTGGAATGACCACACAGAGGCATAATTAAGACAATTCAGTCTTCACAATCATTTAACACTTCGTCTCTCTAAAAAAACTTACCAAGAGAGCTATTCAAGGAAGCTTAGCCCATGTTCCCTTAACAGTCAACAATGGAAGAAGTGAGTATCTGGAAGATGATTCTCATTGGGTAGCTATTCTGAAGAGCCTAAGTTTCCAAATCAGCAGCCATGCAGATGTCAAAATGGATGCAATTTCTATTCTTACTCCTGTCTATGCTCTCCTTTGTGCCTGCTTCAGCATTCATCATGCATGAACAAAGTCATCTGATACAGGGCAAGTGCCTGAGAAGAAGGTACTGCCAGAGTGAGGGAGAAGAGAGCTGCTGTCTCTTCATCTCTGTCATCACAGGCTTCTAATAAAATGAAAGCAGAAATGTGATCCCAGGGTCTCAGGTAGACATTAGGTAAACCATCCAAGGATAATCTGGATACCTCTCACTGCATCCACTGATAGTGCACATTTCTGAGATCAGTCCTTCATGGTATGTGTTAAGTATTAAGTAATGCACCCACACGGATATCATCAGGAATACTACAAATAAAATCAATGGTGATTCAGTTCCTGAAACTAGCAACTAAAATATCAATAAAAATCACTTCAGAAATACACATTCCTGGCCCATGTAAGCATCTCTAGAATTTAGTTTTCTACACCAGACATTTTGTAATTATTTTTTACTATTAAATGAATATTACTGAGATGTATCCAAAAGTAGGACAAATATTACTGTATTTCTTACAAAAGAGAACTGAAGCAATTGAAAATACGCTTTGTCAAAAGTGTCACTGAACTTTCATACATAATACAAATACTAGCAGTGAAGTTGCAATCTGATAAAACTGAGATTTTAAATGAAAGTACTACCCTGCTACTTATAAATCAAAAGAGAGTGACTTCTTGAAGTTAAGCTGCTTGTTATATAAAATTGAATCAGACCAGCATGAGATTTCATGCAGAATTTTCTGGAGCCCAGCTGTGTAACTTTAAAATACACTATAATACTATAACTATGGAAACTTAACTGATAGTAACAACCAGATAAAATTTCAAGAGGCTGTGTGGATTTAACACTTTCAGAGCCACAAACCGATTCTGAGGCAAGACATTCATCCAATGTGCCACTTCTCTTGAACAGCACATTTATTTGGAGATAAGTTTCTATCTTTGCATTATATTCAGCTGAGGGATTCATTTGAATTCTAGCCTGGGCTGCTAATTTTCATCAGTGAGCAAACTTGCCAACATTTAGAAATTGTGTAAAGGGATGAAAGTGTCTTTGGTAGAAGAAGGGAAAAGAAAGACTAAGTACTTCTTAAAGAGAGAGAGTATCAAGGTAAAAAGAATTGCCACCTGGGAGAAAACTATTATGTTACAGCTCTAATTTGTATGTAAAATGCCATCAACCACTTTGTACGTATTTCCACAGAAAAGTCCCATCTGCTCTTCTTAGATACACAGGTGTGGTTGGTTCTTCACCAGTTCTGAACGTGAAATCTGTTACTTCTCCAATATAGACAGCAAATATGAAAACGCTGAAAAAATTGTACCATTTTATAAATGAGCAGGCCACAGTTCAAGCTCCAGAGCTTTATCTTTCATTCTCTAGAAACTAAATTTCCTAAGGAATGCCCAGACTTATAATTTCACTTAACGCAAAGATATAAAGGAAAGTAAGTAACAAAGATCATAAAAATGTCTCATTAAGACCAAAAAATGACCACCACACACAGAAACTGTGAGAAGGTTAAGAGGCTTCACACAAATAATCCCTAAAACCAGATACCTGGACTGAAAGATGCAGGAACAATGTACTTAACTATTCATACGGGGGGAAGACACTAAATACGAACACTAGAAAGAATAAAAGCATCTTTATTTCCTTCCAACACTGCTACTTCTGATATTACGAGAGAATCAAGCTTTATAACCACATTTGTCACAAATTCCTTTCCTAGGCCCCCATTCAGCACAGGATTGCACACAAAATTCACTTCCTGAGATCCAGCCACAGATTTCCCTTCAAGACCAGGTAAAGGCAAAACATTCTCATCAAGAGAAATAAAAAACAAACAAGGTGAGAGAAAACACTGAAGTCAATAGACAATGAGAAACTGGGAAAAGAGCATTCAAAAAGCAGTCAGGTAAACTAAAGCTTTACAGACTCAAAAATATATTATTTTATTGATAAAACTATGAATTTGTCAGGGAACAAACTTTTTTAAGTTACCACATGTGGATTGAATTTCCTAAGTATCAGAAATCTTGCTTTACGTATAATTATTCAACTCTTATTAAAGCCCCACCCTAATAACTATATTATTCCCATATAAGCAAAGCAAGAATAGTTCATATTTGCTTTTTGATACTTTTCTCAAGACACTCATCTGTAATTATCACATCAATGTGTTATGAGTAAATAGTCCTGCAATCACTGGATTTACTTAACAAGCTTAGAGCCCTTCAAAGAAAAACAGTATTTCTAATTATTAGCATTATCAGTTACCCATTAAATTTTATAATTTAATTGAGAGGAATATTGATATTCCCAAATAATCAAACTGCCACTCTGCATTCTCACAAAATAACTTATGCTGCTTTTAGTAATCATGTTTCAACATGCAAAAAAAAGGGAATCTTTTCCAGAAGCATCAACAACTGCTCTCATTCTTCTATTGCACAATCTGTTGGGAGGCAGACATCCAAAGTCATCTCAAAACACTGCAAGAGTGTTGATTTAAAGGTTAACTAGTAATCTCTCTTTTTTCAAAAAAACTCCTTTCCCCATGTCTCCTGGTGGAGTTGCTCAATGACGCACAGAGTCAGAGTCAACTTAGAACATAAAGTATGAAACTGCATCCACAGCATCAGTTTGGATTCCCTGTGCCTCTGGCACAATGCAACTGCAGGCTGAGGTATGGGGAAAGGATACCTCAAAAGGCACAATTGGCAGTTCTACCCAGGCTGACCTGGTCAGATGCTCTGTACAGCTCTGCTAACCCATGCACAGAAGACCATCACCAGCTTTGCTCATGGCAGAGCAGCATCTGTCTGCACCTGTCAATCCTACTGGCCTCTTCAGTCTGATCTTTAAATTACTTAGCAGGTCTACATTTTTCTCTCATGCTGAACCTCCCATCCCATTTGCACCTCGCCATATACTCGCCATATACACTAGCCATGCTCTAAACCCACACCTAAAATTGCATCTCTGGGAAGTTCCCATTGCATGGTACATTCCCACCAAATACAGAAACTGCCCAAACCCATGATCTGGTATTAAAATATGCACTGATAACAACATTTCTTTTTTCCTATACGTTTCTCATTTCCTCAGTTTCTTTGTTATCCTTCACAACAGAATTTCCAAATGTCACCCAGCAGATCTCTTTCATTCATTTATTGCTTACCAAGTTTACATGAGAAAAGGCATAATCATTTCTATTTGCTATAGTTACATCATCCTGTTAACAGGTTTTCCTAAAAATATTGTGAAGACTTGGCTTTTAACTACATTTATAGAATCATAGAATCATTTAGGTTGGAAAAGACCCGTAAGATTACTGAGTACACCTGTTAACCCAGCGCTGCCAAACCCAATGCTAAACCATATCATAGAGTGCCACATCTACACATCTTAAATCCCTCCAGTCATGGTGCCTCCATCACTGCCAAACATACACAATTCTGAACACACTGTGCCTAATCACTTAAAAGTTAAGCTTACATGCTGGAACAAGCTTTCGTTCTGTCTTCCTTGAACTTGTATCCACTCCTCGCCAAAAGTGAGAACATCAAGAGAATCCATGACCACCAAAGTACGAAAGTTTTGCAAACATTCTTGCTTCGCCAAGTCTTTTGAAAACAGTTGAAAATTGTCCTCAATACAAAATTTATGCAGGTAGTTTTCTCCTAGGACTACCATAGTAATTTTCAAAATCACTAGCACATACCTCTTTTTGCCTTTCTCATCTACAACATCTCCAAGTCAAAATATTTTTACATATAGCCAGTATTATTTTTATTATCTCACTAACAATCCAGTAAATAACAGGAGTAGAAGAGAGAGGAGAAATAGAAGAATTTTAGCACTTGGTTATGGGCTCTCCCTCATTTCTGCTCCAGGCCTTACCCAAACTCCTACAAAACCGGCAGATTTGGGCTTTTCATTTTCTTAGACAAGCTGCATCAAACTATTCTTTAAATTCAATTTGGAATTTATTATAAATAGTTACAGAAAAGGAAAACAGACTTTTTATGCCTGAAGAATAAAGCTCCTAATCATCCAATACATTTACTAGTCTTCATTTATTCAGACTTTAAACAAAACATAACTTTCTTCATTCATAGTGAGCAGTATTTTTCCATGAAAATGGCTGCTGATTACAGCATTTCTCTAACAACATTTGGTTTGAGGTTTGTAGATTTCCACAGATCAGCTCAACTAAACTCTGGCTTTAGGCAGACACATTCTACTGTTCAGAATTTCTGTATCTAAGAGATGAACCATTTTTGCACAGTAAATTGGCTGCAAAATCAGTAGTTGATGTCCAGGAACAGAATAGAGTAGCAATTTTTGCAGTAATTTTTAAGCTATAGAAGCATACATCACTAAGTGAGTGAAATACAAAGGATGGCAATTGCTGATCTAGCTTGTCCTCTATGCAGAATACAAAAACTGAATGACAAAGCCCTGTGCTAAAGGAACTTAAAGGGATACTGTACATTTGATTTCAATAATTCCTTTAGTCGGGTTACAGATTTGCAAGAGTGCTAGTTAAAATACAGTCCAAACTATTGTAAGCTATCTGCTCTAAAAATATTAGCATGCATTTTTAGGGACTGCAAATATATCTTCTTTCTAAATTATTTTTTAAAACAGAATCTTTTTTAAATTTTTACAAATAATCTCAGCTCAAAAAGAAAACAAAGAACTTTATGGGAAGGAAAATATGCAGATTGAGAAAAAAAAGACAACAAGCACCTATATTGTTGTGATTTGGGTTAGAGCCGTAAGAAATTGTAAATGAGAAAATAAATTTTCTGAATTTTGCTAAAGGTGCAAGACTACTATTTAAAAAACAAAATGCTTGACTACTCTACATAATGTTAAAAAGGGAAAACGATGGATGTAAAAGCTGAGTTCCTCCTTTGAACTGTAGCCAGATGCAAATGGCAGCACTGTGTAGTCTTTTGTCTGTTTGACTTTCCAGCATTTCTGAGAAATTTTACTGAACTTTTCAGCTGCTTTGGCTCTGCTGAAAGCAGTAGCATGCAAACGTAACTCCATTCCATTTCACATATAGAATCTACATATCTTTCTAGAAGTAATTTTAGTTACTAAATGCAAACCATATTTAAAAAACCACAAAATGATGAAGTGACTTCCAGCCAGCTGTTAAAGAATGGAATTTGATAAATCATGGTCCAGTGTTGCCAGAAGAATCAATGTGACAGTGAGAAAAGTGGGGTAGTCAGAAAGGTGTATCTCATTTTACATGAGCAGTAGCCAGTGATAAACTTGATTACACCTGATTCAACAATTGTTGAGGCAGTCAAGACACAACTTCACAATGCCACTGGCTTTTTCAAAAGAAGTTAGGACTTTCTAAGAACCTATTATTTTCAGAGCAACCTTTTGTTGATCAAATATATATCTGTATCTGTATCTCTATCAGCATCACATATTCTCAATCTTCCACCTGAAAAACTACCAGGCTTTAATTACTTCAATTTTAAATTGAAAATTTTCAATCTAATTTGTTT
>JANRMJ010000079.1:43750551-43765391 GCA_025584955.1 Alethe diademata
CCAGTAGTATTTTTCTTATTATTTCTCTAAGTACTTTTCTTATTTCAGTTAAGAAATACAACAAAAATTATGAGCTTCAAGCTTACAAAGTAGGTATAAACTGTAACTGAAGGAAAGAACACAGCAAATGAGCAGAATTCAACCCGAAAAGACTCAAAAAATATTGTGAGAATAGTGAGCAGCTAGTGGAAAGAAAAATCTGCTCATTTGCTTCCGAAAATGGAGTCATCTTCTATGCATTTCAATATAACTTCACCAACTCACTTTAGTTTAAGTCTCCACAGTATTGAGAATCTTGATTTAGAATTTTTCAATCAAAAATGTAAAACTGAAAACTGCTGATCAATATCACAGGCAGCTAATAAATATTTGACTATTACCACAACTAACCTAACAAACCTAAAATTTGTGGAAATTTTACAAAAAAGTAGTAACTTCACTTAGGCAGCAAAATTGGCAAAAGGAACGTGCATTGGAGATAACAGACCATTGTTTCTCAAAGAAAAATAATTCTTGGATGAACTTTTACCAACTGAAGTGAAAGAAGAAAGCAGTGATAACTGAGAAGATTCTGCAAAGTGAGGCCTTTCAGTGCCATTGCCAATTAAACATGTGTCCTGATTTCAGCGAGGATAGATTTTGTTTCTTCTCAGTAGCTGATACAGTGCCATGTTTTGGCTTCAGAACAAGAATGGTATTGATAACACACTGATATTTTGGTTTTATGCTAAGTTGTGTTTATCCAGAGTCAAGGACTTCCCTTTCCTTGCCTCATGCTCTGGCCAATGAAAAGGTATGCAAAACAAACTTGGAGGAAGCATGGCTGGGATGGGTGCCCTGAACTGGCAAAGCAATATTCCACATCCCAGAGCATCATGCCCAGGATGCCAAACTTTATAACTGGGGGAGTTACTCACAAGCATGGCCAGTCTGGGTTTGGGAATTGGGGGTCTGGCATCTGGCATTGCACATCATTTGTTTTTGTCTTATCATTTACCATTATCATTGTATTTTACTTCACTTTCGGTTATTAAACTGTTTTTAACTCAGTTAACAAGTTTAACTTCAATTCTGCTCCCAATTCCACTGATGTTGGGGGAGGTAAAAGGAGGGTTTACCAAGCAGCTGCAAGGTGCTTAATTTCCAGCGGGGCTTAAAACCACTACAACATGTTACAAATTATTTAAACTTGCATCTCAGGCTTCCCCAGAAGCTGTTAAGGATGCAGTTAATTCAGAAGCACACTCTATTTGTCCTCAAGAGCTAAAGAAGAACAAAGATCAACCACTGATTATGCCACTAAAACTAGAGAAATACAAATACTTCACGTGGCTAGAAAAATTCCAGTCTTTCTTTTACTCCTAACATAACCACCAACAGAGCACAAAACTAAACTTTAAAAGAAGTAACTGAATGGTCTCTCCCTAAATATGAGACTCTTCATTAAAATATTCAAGTCCAGTAGTACATGTTGAACATAATTGGAAGTGTAATGCTTTATAGTAACAATAATGCAACATGGATCTCAGCCTCCTCGTGTAGGAAAAAATGTTCAGAATTTTTTAGTCAAAGATGCTGGCATAATACAACAATAGGCAAGCTCTCCTGATCTGCTAATTGGTCTTACTTTCATATCTGAAATAAAATTTATTATTTTTTGTATCCAAAACTGAAGCTGCCACCTAAGAAAGCAACACAGAGACAGCAAGTTGGACTTTACACACAATGTTGAAGTTAAGGAAGATGAGAGAACATGAAATGTCCTCATGCTAAACCTCTGAAGCATAGTATTTCCATTCCCTACTAAAAGCATGCTGAAAAAAGCAGACTCCACTGAACACAGTCCCAAAACATATTTCAGATATTCAAAAATCACAGTGCTGCCACATTCATTATCAGCTGACAGAAAAAGGCAAGCCAATACACCTTTGTGATCACGTGATGAGGTGAAGAAAAAAATATTTTTGTATTCATCTCTAAAATATTCACATTAAAAGGCTGCATATACATACATACCTAAATACATATATGCACATATACACACACACACACATATATACATATATATACATGCATATATATATACACACACATATATATAAAAACACACATATATATATACATATATATATATACACACACATGTATATATGTATGAGCCATCTTAGTCAGACAAAAGTCCAGGGTCCTGTTTCTTACAACTGGCAGATTGCATAGAGAAACAGTAACAAAAGAGAGTTTTTTATAGAGTGAGGCTTGCCTCGCTTTGACAGCCAGTAACTTTGGAACCTTGCACGCCACAGTTTATGTAACTAGGCAAGCATGTACAATAGTTCAAGGTACCTATCCCGCCTTAGTATCGTCAAATGGTTTTTTTGACTGCATTTATACCTCTCTCCTTGATAGTATTCTGTGGCAATATGTTCCACAATATAATTGGGACATATATGAAATAATGCTGTCTCTTTCAGTAGAGATCTCCTGCCTTATAATTTAAACTTGATGCCCCTTAGGTTCCCTATTATGAAAAAAGCAAAATCCCATTCCCTATTCATCTTCTCTTCACCTTTCATGATTTTATAGATTTGTCATATTCCTTCCTCAGTCATCTATTTTCCAAGCTGAAGAATCTTTGTTTAATCTTTCTTTGTCTGAAAAGCATTTCATGCCTGTGATCATCTTTGCAACCCTCCTCTGTATTTCTTTTTAATTCTTCATATCCTTTTTGATATGGTGTCCAGACTTCATGCAGTGTTTAACATGAGGGCCCACATAATGAGTGGAATGACGATGTTTTTCAATTTTGTTCTCGATACCTCATAATTTCTGACATCCTATGTGCTTTGAGGGTTTTCAACGGCCATTGAGCACTCACTGATGTTCTCAGAGAACTACTCACAATCACTCCAAGCTCTTTCCTGAGTTGTAATAGCTCATTTAGAGGTGACTGTTGTGTTTACAGTGAGTTATCTTCCCTATAATTTCGTATTTACCAGAAGTGAATCTCCTGTCATTTAATCATCCCGTTATTAAGCATCAATTAATAATTTCCCAACTAATCATAATCAGCTTCAGGTTTAACTATCCTAAATAATTTTAGAAAAAAAAAAAAAAAAAAAGAAGTTTTTTAGCTTGTATTAATTTATTTTTTCCTTTGGCTTACCATTATGTCAGGCCTTAATAGCATTTCACTGGTAACAGTTTATTTCATCTATAAAATATGAACACCCTTCTCCCCTTTTAAACAACTAACTCTAAAGGGGACTCCCTTCTCCTGTGCTTTTTAAAAGCATTTAAGTTTGTTCACAGACCATTGGAAATACCTGTCTCTTTCATTGACAAGATTTTTCTTCTTTCTGTGATCTCTGACTCCTGCAATGAATTCTGGATTTTTTTTTTTAAGAAACTTGTACTCATTTCCCCCAATGTTTTTTATATTATTATTACTATCAGCATTGTACTATACTATATCATTATTACTATCATTATTATTATTACTGTTGTTGTTACTATATTTCAGCAGTAAGTTAAATACAAATTGGTTGTTCTGCAGCTTCATGTTTGACTTTTTACAGAGCCCTAGGTTTAAAAAAAATCTCATCCTGGAATTTGTTTATTGCACAACATATTAACTACTCCTAAGGTCTCCTCTATTGATATGACAAATTTCAGACAGTTGCTCAGAATTATATCCCGTTTAGAAAATAAAAAGTTACGTGTGTGGAAATTGGACAAGCAGTATCAGAAATAATAATGTTAGTTTTTCTTATTTGACCTCAATGTTCATTTTAGCTGCAGTTCATCTACTGGCCTTATCAGCTCTCTTTTATTATTAGCCTTTATGACTCCAACAAGCTCCACAAATTTGTTTTTTGAGAACTTCCTGTGATTTCAAATGTAACTTGCCAATATTTATACTCTCTTCTATTTTCATCCTAAAAGCTGTTTTATTACTTTTATTAGTCTCCTTTACTAGTTTAAACTGTATGGTTTTGTGTCCTTACTTGGGAGTTTGTCAGTGGTGATTTTAAACATAGCTTTTATTAATTTTTGACTTCTAGATATATTGTTTCAATTTTTCACTTTTGAATATGCCTTCATAACCTGTTTTTGACTGTGGTGAGGGCTGGCTACATGGTGTTCTTCAGGAACGGTGTTCTTCTCATGTGAATTTTTCCACAATGCTCACAATTAGACAACTGCATATTTTGTGCTTTCTCACTTTGCTCCAAAATGCAATTAAATTATGACATTTCACAGAAGCTGGAAGTAATACACTTGAGAATAGCTTAAATGTGTTACTGAACAACTGTATCCATGCTCACTACACAACTTCTGAATACAAGTAAACAGATTAATCCAAAAATGGGAACTAGCCAGGGCCATTCCTCTTCCTAGCCAAGAAACCCAAACCTTACAGCCAGGCAGATGAATCACCACAGGTGTGACATAGGCGATGGAGGTGCTGTAAAACTTATCCCAGGTTTCTTCAGCCTTAGCACTGCACCACATATATGCATATTCTTCATATTCTTTTTTAGGAATCAAAAAAAGTCCTATAGCCTTAAAATCTGGGCATTTTGATGTTTATAAAAAGACAGCTTCATGGCTCCACAAAGTGTGACATGGCTTGAGAAGTCTTTTGATACGTTATCTTTCCAGAAGTACATCTTGGACCAAGAAAATTATCCAAAAAGTTAGAGATCATAACGAGTAATACATCAGGCAGACTGTCATGATGAACCTAATCCTATGTCTGCCTACACAGAACAATCTGAAGTGGGGAAATGCTTTCTCAGTCCTGGTTCTCAGGGCACTGATGCAAGCACCAGGCGGTGAGTATTGCCCTTCGACTTCTCAGTGAACCTCGCAGCTTATGAGAGGTTCCATGACCATAAGGCACTGAAAAAGCCCTTCCAGGAAACTGTAGGTAGTTTGGGCAGGTCAAAACATTCTCTAAACAGCACTCAGGGAATGGAAATGGGAATAGTGAAATGTTACAGAACTGCTAAGGCAAAAGACCTTTTCCTTCCACAGCCTAAACAGGTTTTCCTTGACTGAATATGAAGGTTCATCTGAGAATGAGAGCAATTCAAAAGATTTCAAAGAGCAAAGGAATCCTTCATAATGATGGAAAATCTCTACACAGTGCTGTCATACTAAAGTGTCCCCTGCACTCTCCAGAAAAAAAAATCTGAACGTCATATCACATCACATGTATTTATAAACACTGTGGTATGCGGGGGAGAGCACTTCATCTTTTCTCAGAGTTGACCAAATATTTTCACTAAGAAACATAAGCACTTTATATTACATACACATTACAAATTATTGAAAAAGCATTTTTTAAAAAAATCACTTGGAGTAGTTTACTGATACTCAATGTGAGTGTAGTCCACTGCCTGCAAAAACATTTCTGTTCTCTACATCCAGCTATAGGCATCTCAAAATACCCACAAATACTTCTCAGAAAGCTTATGGCGCTCCTATTGAAAGCACCACATTTTGAAAATTCTGGTAAGGTAAGGAAGGCTGAGTTGGAGAAATCAAACACATGAGAAGTGAGGTGGAAGCACATGTCCAGATGCATACACACTCAAAATGCTAAGGCACTGTCCCGAGACAAGGCACTGCACAGAACCCTGGCATACCTTGTCTTTATCTGAATATGGGATCACAGGCTATGCTGGGTACAGATTAAAAAAAACAATGCCCTCGGAAAAAACAAATTATACTTACTGGAAGAGTTACTTTCTTCAAGTGGCATTCATTCTGCAGTAGCTCATAAATGTATTTAGTAATGATCTGGAAGAAAAGAAAAAAAATAGACATGCCACCAGACACTAAAACACAATAATGACATATGCAGGCAGACAACTTAAAGGTAATTGGTTAAACTTCTAAGCACTTGTATATGTTTTGCCACTTTCCTGAATCCTTTAATATATAATTGATTATAGAACTTGGAGCTTTAGGCAAAAAATTATTTCTGTTCCACAGAAAAGACTTCTTGCCAGTACAGTGGAACAGTAACTGTACCTGTGTGAATAATTAGGTGAATAACAACCTCAAAACTAAGGTTTATAACCAAATAATATATACTCAGCAGGGTAGAAGAAAGGCTCTCTCTGTAAAGAAATACTTTTAAAGCATTTTGTCTGCTACTAGATTTTTGGAATACCCTCCTCTCCAGGGTCACTTCATGATTTACATGGAGAGCAGATCTACCCTCAGCTAAGGGTGTAGCCAAATGTAACCAAGTTTCCTTGCCATTTCTACTTACTGAACACAGGAGGTATGGGTCAAAGATTGCTAAGTTAAAGAAAACCCCATATGGTTATCACCATGGGGGAGTTTATGTCTCTTCTGTCCATGTAGGAATAAATTGAAATTTCAATCCTGAAACCAAAGGTATCATTTCAGAAAGCAACAAAATGAAGAAAGAAAAAAACCAAAAACCAAACAGAACACCAAAAAACAAAAAGACTAAAAACAAACAAAAACAACATAAAAAAACCAAACAAAACCACCAAACCCAAACAAGTCAAAACCCACCAGAAAACAAAAAATTACAAAACCCATAAAAATCAACCTCATTGCAACAAAAACTTGCCCTCTCAAATGTAATAAAGCTGTCCACACTTCAAAGTCTTGCATACTCTCTAGGGACCTTTTTTTCCTGCCGTTACATATTTTAAAAAAAAATGGAGATGCAGATGTAAGAACTTTCTAACTGTAATTAATTTGGAAATTAAACTGAGGAACAAACAGGCACTTTGTCCATTTGAGTCTGTAAAAATGGTTTGGAAGTTACTGCCTGGATTTGAATGGCTACAAGAGTTTGAAAAAAAAAACCAAAAACACCAAAACAAACTGCAAATTAAAGAGGTAAAATAAAGGACTCATTTTAAGAGCCTGAAATGCTTTAAGGCTCAGGGAACAGTATTTGAATTCCAGACAGGACAAGATCTAAGTCTCAGAATATTAATCCAAGAATATCTGAGTACAAACCCTTCTTTAGTATTCCTCAGACCAACACCTCAAGGCCACAATTACATCCATCTGAACCCACAGTACATTAAGCCCCAATAGAAACATCGTAGTAAAAAAGGTCTCAAGTGATGGCATCTTAACTACACATTATGATCCAAGCAAGTAGGACCCAGGGTGTCAAAAACTTCAAATTTAATTTTTCATATGCACAATTACAAAAAGAAGTTTCAATGAAGTCCAAAAGTTTTTTATAATGTAAATGAGAGGAAACACAATATGCAAATATTTGGAACACATATGAACAAACGAAGTGGTGATGAAAGCTAATTAAAAATGCTAATATATGCCCCTCCTTTCCTTTCACTAAAACCCCAAATCCTTATTAGGATTATAAGAATTTTTTCCAATCCTGCTCAAATACATTTATTGATAGAATTATGTTCAAAAAACTTTACAGTTTACAGAAAATTAGTCTTTCTGAACATTATTATCTACGCAGAAACTGCATTTGGAGAAGCAATTCAGTTGCCAGCAGTGAGTTGATTTAAGACATGTTTATCCCCAAAGCAGTATGCTAGGAACACGCATACAGTGTAATTTTACCTTCAGGGACAAACTTTTTATGGTTCACCAAAATCGACTGCAGTGTAACACCAACAAGTAAAGCAGTTAAGTTCCTGCAGTCTCAAATGCTAATGTTGTACAGATATTAAAGTGAGTATAATGATAATATGGCCTACAACATAGAAATTTTGTTTTAAACTCTCAATTCATGCACCTACTCACTGTTAAAATCACTAAAAGAACACTTGGAAGAGAAAACAACTGCTACGCAGTAGGTGTATTTTAGACACCATTTGTGAAAATCTACCCTTTTTGCAGCTGTTTGTATCTATTTCTTCTATTCTTTCTCATTTATTTAGACTGTGTGTCTTCAGAGCAGAAATAAACCTCTACTCATTTTTTCCACAGCCTGTCTCAGTGGGGCTCTCATTCTAACTGAGTCTTTATGCACAACTCTAATATAATAAAGAGCAATACAGCCTTTAAAATGGGAGTCTTGAATCAGTGGAACACTCTGGTGTGGCAAAGACTTACCTAACAAATGCTTTCAATAAAAGCAAACATAAAGAATAGATACAGTAGGTGGAGGCTCACATGCAAAGTCTGATATTATCATCCTCAGACAGCTCAGCACCTGGATGGCCTGCATTGCCCAGAGAAATTTCAGGAAAAAATGCCATTAAAAAAACCCTCAAAAGAAAAGACACCTAAAACATCCCCAGTCTATACCTATATATATACGTGTGTGTGTGTGTATACTTACATGTAGTCACAGAAGGAACTGAAGGTTTTGTTGCAGTAGATCAACATGTTTAGGGATATCCTAGCAATGTCTGGTACACTATCAATTTTAAATTATGGAAATTGGTACACAAGATTTCTTGAAGTGACCAAAGTTTTCCAGATTTGAAAACATCACTAATGGCCAGACTTTCTGCACTTATCAAAGATGTGTCTGGAAAACTTGACAAAATTCTGTCCTGCTGAGGAAAATCCAGCAAAATTATGTCCTATCTAGGAATATGGCTGCAAGTACCGAAAATGCTGTACATCCAACTCCATCTTTGGATTTTTATGCTTTTAATTTTTATGCTTTTTCTTCTGATTTTATAATTGAGTAATTTTTAAAAATGACTAATTAAAAAAAATTAAAATATTTTTCCTTTAGCAAGTAAACAGAAACTGTGTAATACTGTTTATATAGAACTAGTTAGACTTACTATTTCAAATCTATGCAATTTATAAAGCCACATCTTCTTGAAGTAGCAATATTTTCTTGCGCGTGCTGGCGTTCCATATTTAAGATCTGAAAACTATTGTAGAAACTACTGTAGAATGTTGAGAAGTATCTTGTGACTTCTTGCATGAGAAGGTTGTTCTGGTTACACTCTACTAACCCTCTTGGACCAGTCAGTCACTGAGCTGCTCACTGCTGCAGATGTATAGTGACAGAGGCTTATCAATTCAGTCCTGCATCAATAAAACATCTGAACTATCAAGCAACAAATTGTTCAGATCCAGACGTTCTCAGTGGAAACTGTAACACTTACTAGAGAGCCCTACTCATGGTAACCTGGGATAGCTGTTCTTTTTCTAAGGCTCTTGAAATTGGTTAAGGTGTGTCAAAGCTGTAAGCAGTATACTGCACTGTAACTCAAGGTAGTAAGGTGGCTGGAGAGCAGGCATGACTGTCCAAGATTGCAAAGGAAAAAGAATCAATAGGAAGACCTGCCCACAGTGTATGAAAATAATTGCCTGATAAATGGAAAAGAAACTGCCAGTTCTGTATTTCTTGTATGAGATATTGAAAACTTCCACCTCCTATTAGAGCATTTCTGTACTTCATTTACATCCAAGTGCTGTCTATCAGGAAAACACATCCCAAATAAGACAAAGACCTGAAGCAGAACTATCAAGATGTTCTTACTGATTGTTGAGAGAACTGGAGGAAGGAAAAAAAAAAACAAAACACAAATACAAAAATTTCCATGCCTCTCATGACCTATTCTCATAGCAAGGGAGAAATACTTTCCAGCCATGGAAAGCCTAACACTAGGACTGCCCAAAAAAGGTTGTACTCAAACAGTGTGATAGAGGAAACTTTCTTCTCAGAACAAAGAGCTCTTCTCTGGAAGGAAACTACGTTGCTTATACTTTAAGCTTATACCCTTGTTGAGCAGGGGAGCCCATGTTCTGCTTTTCCTAAGCCTGAGAAACTTCTACCCCAAGTGAAATCACAGCTATTCTAATTTTGTTGCACTAAAAAAAAATTCCCATAATGACAGCAAGCTGATGAGAGCAGGGACCACAGCTGAGTAGAACACATCCTGAGCAGTAAAACCAAGTAGATTATCCTGGGCATATTAAAAGCACAAGTGTCTAACCTCTGCTATCATTTCTTTGTTATACTTTTCCTTAATCTGTGGTGGGCAAGGTTGAGAGCTGTAACACATATGGCTCAGGAGCAGAACCAAACTTCAGTGCTCACAACTGCCCTTCTGAGGAGCTTAAAATAAGTCAGTCTTGATTTATGTTGGATATAACAAAGAATCCCTTCAGAAGTACCTTTTCAAAGTGGCAGTGGTCTCAAACATGTAATGTGCAAAGTTCAATAGCCTTATAGATAACTGGGGGATAGACCTATGTTGCAACCAGTGATCCTTCATATGGATCCAGAAAACAGGCTATTTTAATCACAAAGAAATTAAATTTAACTTGGACAGACAGCAAATGCACAGAGAGAAGCACATTATCTTATGACAGACCTGAGGTTTTACCCCTGCATTGTGAAATATTCTGCACAATGTTAGCAAGACTATAATGCTACATACACTTAGCAAAGCAAAACTGAAACTCCAGGTGGAAACCTAGCTCTGGTACACACAAGTGCAGTACACATTAATTGGTAAAGTCCTGGCTTCCTAGAACACATGTTCATTTAAGACTATGGTTCATACAGAGTACTTTCTTACAGATTGTTTCCAATCACCAAAAAGCATTGAAAAATTTTGTTATCAGTCTAATTTGTGAAATCTTTGCAATACAGCATTCTGCTACGTGATCAAAAGATCGATACCTGTATAGAACTATGTGAAAAGAGAAATTAAAGACTAAGAACCAATGACACCGTATTTAAAGTTACAGAGATTATGAAGGTACTGAAGTCTAAATACGATTATGAGTGGAGACAAATACCAAAGAGACACTTCAATTCACCAAGTATTGGAGGTCTTTAAGCAGAGTCTGGAAAAGAGCGCTGAAAGAAGAATTCTGACAAAGAAAGGAGGCAATTTGAAAATAACTCAGTTCAAAATAATAACCCCCCTATTTTAAGTCTGTGAAATACTGAAAAAAGCCTTGTACCACATTCTAAAAACATCAAAAAACCAGCAGAGCATATATAAGGAAGCACAGAATTGCAGCTGACCCACAAGTGAACTTTACCATACAGAGATTGCCAGGTATGCAGACAACAAATCACAACTCAATGACTTGATTAGTTATACCTACATCCTAATCCAGAGGAGCTGCTTCAGTACATACCACACCAACACACATCCTATGACTCAGTGAAGTGCACTGAGCCTTGCCCGTCAAGTCCCCCTCCCATGCTGTGCTTTACAACCCAAGTCCTGTAAATTCTTTTCTTCTCTCCCCCACAAATATGCTCCCACTTTCAAAACCAACCATGGCTACCCACCAGAAGATTGCATATGCAAATAGAGCAACAAGCATGCTGCAGAGGGAAAATAAATGTAAATTACTCAAACTTGCAAAATGTTTTCTCGAGTGAACTCTCAGCTATAAACATACTAAAAAATCAGCATAAGCCTGTGTGATTTGTGGCCTTTCACTTCTAACCTGGCATCTATCAGGTGTCACTGGGAATCATTACCATGCAACCAACAGTCATGGATTCATGACAGATGTGAGGAAGCCTTAGGCTAGTGCAAACCACAAAGTCTCTTTTGAAGACAATCAAATGCCACATGTCCCCCTCTTTCCCTCACAAGGGATATGTGCATCCCTCATGACCAAAATACCAACAATCCTGTCAAATGCCTAGTGTATGGTTAACACATGATAAAGAATAAGGCACATGTGACAACAAAGGATGAGGTGCACGAGAACGTTTGACACTGCAACCACTCCCATGACAGAGGACAGACTACAAGACCGAGGAGAGACCTAGGAGAAACGATGAGGAAGCACAAGCTATTAACCCAAGTTGTTCCACTCCATTGTCTACTCCTACACTTGTAGCAGATTTTAGGGAAAAAAGGGAAATTGACAAAACTACAAATTAAATACATCCTTCTGGTGGACCACATCCAGCTGGATGGATCTGAGATTTCCCACATTATATTCCTCATTTATAGATATTCAAAACAGAAACAGAAAGCCTTCATCACTATTAATACTCTTGCTACCACTCTTCACTGCTCCAAGGATTAAATACAAAAGGAGACAGAACAACTCTCTCAAAGTTAAGAATGGCTACCTCCCATCACGATTGAGATGCGCTGGCAAAACTTACTCAATGGATAGGGGCCTCTGCCTCCAAAGACAGCAGCTTGTGAAAAGAACACTCGTTAAACACTCTGTCAGATCACTTCTCAATAATTTTTAAAGAGAGCTCACAAAGTAGACAGTGAAGAGAGTAAGAGTGTCTAGTGGCAATAATTTTCATTGCAGGTTTTTATGAGTTACCAGATTTTTCAGAATAAGAGCTAGTATGTTTAAAATTAGGTAGACTTTAGCTAATAAAACAGCTGCAATGGCATTTTCCTTCTTGATTGACTTCTAGGATGTTCCTACGTCATATAATAAGAGGTTAGTGCAATATTAGTGTCGTTAGTAGTTTATTATTCCTCCGATAACATTCCAAGTTATCAATATTTTAACTTCAGTTTAATCTCCTACATGAACACACATTACAGAAAAAAAAAGAAAAAATAGAATTAAAATTATTAGCTATATTTTTGGTTTAGAAATCACTGAAGTCTGACCATCTCTACCCTCTACAGTACATTACTCAGCCATAACTCCCTATACTTGAAGTGAAGAAAAATCAAGGGTTTGTTTTCTTTTCTTTAGAGATGCAAAACTAATGTGACCTTAGATTATTTACAAATTCTCATCCTGTGACAGAACTGCACTTAAAATGTGTAACAGCTGAACATTACCAGTTCTCCTGAAAAATCCACATATGGATATGTAAAAATCAGACTTATTTTTTTTTTGTGAAGTTTTGTGTCTTTGACTGACTTCATACAGTGATTCAACCATCAGCTCCTCAGACCTCTGAAACTATTTTAACTATTAATTTAGACCTGACACAAGTTACAATCTCTTGAATTTAAGTTTCTCAGAAATGGACCTTCCATGGGCATAAAAAGGATACTATTTTCAAATAATTAATAGTCATCATAAGAGATTAGACTCCTCAGCACATCCTAGCATTTTCTAATAACTTCAAGGTAGAGTACACAGGTTGAAGGTTTTTTAATTAATCTTAAAACCAAACAAGTATAAAACACTAGAAGTAATGTCATGACAAGTAATGGATTTTGTTATTTTATAATATTTGTCTTCTTATTGGTAACAGGCACTTCAATTCAAGAAGAGAAAATAAGCACAAGAGGGAAACAATCCCTATAACATACAGCAGTCTACCCACAATGTTTTCCTCTTTGTAGTGTACGAGCAATAATGTTCAGTGAAACAAATGCAAAATGAACTCCAACTGATTGCCCTACAGCAAATCTCAAGTGGTAGGACTGACCTGAGGCTTGCTACTGTGGCTGCTACAGACTTGATTGAATGAGCTTTGTTTTGACCCTGAGGTGATAAACCTGCCAATACATACTAATGCGAGATGCAACAAACTTTTTGACATACTGCTCTTGCATAGACTTAGTTAAGAACTGGGACAAGCGGAAAAAAAAAAACCAAACAAAAAAACCCCAACCGTCACCATCACCATTCTAGATCAAAAGATCCTAAAAGCTGAATGGACTTTCTAAAGCCTCAGTTCATTGCAGGCTAAAAAAGGAAAAAAAAACAGAGAGAGAGAAACAAATTCAATGGCATTTTAAAAATCCACAAAGACCTCACTTGGATTATAGTGTGGGAGAACAATTCATTAAGATGGAGCTGACATTATCTCTATGTGGTTTCTTGTATTTTCTACTGAAAGCAATTCAATTCAACCTTCATACACAGTTGTGATGTTCTGTATTTTGAGCTGACTGATCACAAGTAAGATCTCAAGGTCTTTTGAGAGAATTAAATGAAAGACAATAGGGACTTGTCAGGAATGCAGCACATACTGTTGATGTGATTTGACCCAATGTTTTGTTATATGGTCTTTGCTGATACCTGTTGGTCTATTTTTTGGTTTTCTTTTTTTTCCTTTTTAAAAGAAGCATCTCTAATTTTAGAAACCACTTGACAATAATTTGGCTTTAGAAATGGCTTAATTGCTAAGTCCATCTTATGGAAATTCTTTTTAAAATATACATACATATGCATATATATGTATCAATACTAAGCAGATTATTCAACCAAGCACCTTGCACTACAAGCAATTAAACATTAGCAGAAAGCAAAACCCCTGTCCTGAGACAAGAAACATGATGATTAAAAGTTTGCAAAGAAAGCAGAAAACTAAAAAAACTCTGAAGTTTAACAGTGGAACAAACTGACATATCAAATTAACATAGTTAAAGACACCAGCTTTTTTGTAATCACAGACAAAAAAGCCAGTGATGTCATTCATCATCTAATTCTGTGACCTTCCATTGCTCAGCAGAAATGACCAGAAAAATATTCACAGATGGACTAAAGGATTAATTTTATGCAAATCCAGAGCAGAACTCTAAATAACACTTTCTTTTCACAGCAAGATGTCTTCACCATTTTGCCTCTGTGCTCCAGAACACTAGTGGGTCAAAAATCCAACACACAGGGACAGCCTGCTCCTGTGCATTCAGTATTTATTTCTTGATATATGTCCACCTTCCTGGACCACCCTGGCTTTCAGGGCTGCTTCCCAGGGAACTTTCTGAATCAGTCCCATTAATAGGAAGAAGTCTGTCCTCTGGAAATACAGGACAGAAATTTTGTTGAGGCCCCTCTTTACTAAACCAAAAATTGAAAACTTAATAATTTTGTGGTTGCTGTTCCCAAGATGGGCATTCTGACCACCAAAGTCTCCCACAAGCTTCTCTCTGTTTGCAAACAGCAGGTCTAGTAGAGCCCCACCTCTGGCAGACTCACCA
>JANRMJ010000079.1:43775986-43788403 GCA_025584955.1 Alethe diademata
CCATTGCTGTGAAACATGCACTGTGACCAAGCAGGCCAAGCAGGTACAGCCCCTGCAGTGTGGTGGACGATAACTGAAATACAAATAGTGGAAGGTCTGGCAGGTTGATTACACTGCACTCATGCAAATGCACCAAGGCAGGCCCTGAGTGCTGAGAGTGGTGGAAAGAGCCACTGGATGGCTGGAGATGTACCCTGTGCCTCACACCACTGCCTAGAACACCATCTTGGGCCTTGAAAAGGAAATCCCGTGACAACATGGCACCCCAGAAAAAACTGAGCTGTACTGACATCAAGATGATTTTTTGCCTTTTCTTTTATATACCTTTTATATAACTTTTATGTATCCTCAGTATTCTTTGCACGCATACTTGCAATTCTTTAAATCTAACAACTTAGCATAGTCCTAGTATTTTGTTAGGCCAGGAGACCAAACATCCTAGAGGCCTCACAGCAGGAGGCTGGAAAAATCCTACACCATCTTGGGAAACCAAGGTCTGCTCTAGAACATGCCTGTAAACTAGAGATTTGCCACATCCAGGGGAAATTCCTTGAATGGGGAAATATCATGCCATTTATCCAGGCCTCCCATTGGGGCACCTTTGTTAGAAATGCTAATTTTTAAGGTCTATATATTGTATACATGATCTGTTGTGTGTGTGCATTGCAGCAAATCCCACCTTGGTGAAGTGGTGCATCATAAAGATCCTTACTAAAACACCAAAAAAAAACCCCTTATCCCTTAAGAGTGTCTGGGTCTCAATTTTTTAAGACCAGAAAAAGGCATCAGTACAATGGGACCAATTTCAAAAATAGCCTTATATCACCAGGTCCAGAAGAGCACGGTGTTGAGTGCGTATCATAGTCCCTGTCATGCACCAGCCTCTGAGAAAATGGAATGATGCAATGGACTGTCAAAACCACACTGAAAGCAATGGGCGGTGAGAACTTAAAACACTGGGATCTACATTTATTTGAAGACTACATGGTTACTTAACACTACCAGGCTCCAGTGAAGCTGGCCCTGCCCAATTAAAACCCCTATGTATCACAGAAGGTACAGAGTTACCATTGTCCATATGAGGAACCTGTTAGGGGCAACAGTTTGGATCAGTCCTGCCTCCAACAAAGGCAAACCCATCACTGGGATTGTTTTTGTTTAAGGACCTGAGTGCATTTCATGGGTAACGTGATGTGTACCTAAAGGAGGGGTGCAATTATAAATATTTTTTGTGACATTGACTCCACTGTAAAATTTTGCTAAAGCAAAAAGCCTTCTCCAATGTTCACTGGGTGTCCTGATTCCAGCTGGGAAAGGGTTCATTTCCGCAGCAGCAAGAGTGGGGGTATTGCTAGGACCTGGAGGTTATTCTGTTATTTTCCACAAACAGGGAAGGGCTCACTTCTGGAGCAAAGGAGCTGGACTGCATGGGTCAGACCTCCATGGTGAGCCTTTTGCACCGAAATCACCCTTTTGCTTTTGGACAGGCTTGCTATTAATATTTCTGCTGTTTCTGTCAGTTTTCTTATCTCATTGGTGTTCCCAGCAAACGCTTCTTACCTCAACCCATGATCTTTACTTTTTTTTGCCCCCAATTCTCCTCTCCGTCCTATCACAGGGGAAGGAAGAGAGGGAGGGGGAAGGAAGGAAGCATCACACAGTTTGGAGTGCCTCAGTGGCAGCACTGAACTGGAGAACACCACTCCTAAACCACCAAAATGGGGCAGAACTTGCAGAGAAATAGCACTATCAAAGGAGATTACACAAAACAGAAATTAACCACTTCCAAAAATAAGGATGGGGGAGATATGTGAATTCGACTCTTTCACATTCCCTCTGAAACAGGAGTTTTAGTAAGTCCTTTTGCTACCTCCATGGAAGTTCACCTTAATTTGACTAATACAAGAAACTGAAAAAAAAAATTCACACATGCTCCACAAACACTTGTTAAGTATTTGGCATCTCATCTCTGAACAGCAAAGCCTCTTCAACAGCCCAAGCCAAGCAGACATTCCATAAAGGCAAATGTTCATGAATCCAATGATACGTTCCATCACTGTAAATTGATTTTGTTGACTCAGTAAGAAAAATTTTTCCAATGACTAAATAACCAACAGCAAATACATTATAAGAATTCAAGGCACGCAAACAATTTTGATTGATCCATGGTATACAGCATGTACTTTATATTATATCAAAGCATTGCTAGCCAGAGAAAATCTGATAAACTGCAAAGAAACTAAAACTAGGAGTGTAAGGACTTCTACTAATCATCTGCACATTTTATTTGAAACTTGATCCTGCAGCCCTTATTCACAAGATCAGACCTATTGAGTTTATTCACATGAGCTTTGGCTGCAAGATTGGACCTTAAGTACTATCAGGTGCACGTGCAGCCTATCATCAGATTTTGGGTTATTCATGCAAGAAGCTACCCTTTCAAATGCAGACTACTTAATGTTTCCTTCTTCATTAACTTACATGTCCTCTTCTGCTGCTCTATGCTTTCATTTGTGCTATGTAAATAGCCTCTCAGTCATCAAAACAAATAATGATCTTTGCAACCAAGGAGGAAATTAGTAGCAGGTGAACGCTTATTTTTTAAATCATGTTAAGACCAGGCTGTTCTTTAACTTAAAGGAGATCTGGAAAAAAAAATCCCGTTTTACTACTTAGCCACCTTAATTATGGGTTGTCAAGGTCATAATTCTACATACTTATCCCACTCACACTACTCAAATATTAACCTTGATGGCAATCTACTTTATGATGAGCTGGACCTAACACTGTGAACATACTTTAAAGCAGTTTATTTAGTGGAATAAGACTTCTCTGATGACATAAAATTAACTGTATTTTATACAGTTAATATATGTTATACATATATATACACATACATATATAAATGCATATATATATATGCACATATATATAACATATATATATATATACAGTTAATATATTTTATACACTTCATATATGAAACCAGGAGTTTCTGATTTAAGTGTTCTATTTCTTTGCTTTACCTATCTATTCTACATAAATACAAAATATTATAATATGGTGACTGAAAAAAAAAAAAAATCAATTATTTTGCTGCCTGCTTACAGACTTCTGCAGGTCAGATAGGCTGCAATTACAAGACATGGCATTAACCTGAATAGGATCACAGCAGAGACTTTTATGTCATGGTCCACATTATAATCTACGTATTTACAAATCCTCTTTGAATTCTGCAAGGCGTTGGTAGAGAAGCAAACTGTCAGTAGAGGTAAAAGTTTCTTCATCAGTGATGGCACTCTCAAAAATATTCATGCCAGCTTTCAATGACCTCCAAGTAATCAACAAATTACAACCACCTTTAGTCTGCAAGATATGTGCAAAGTGACAGTTTGCCTTCTCATGCTAGGGATACTCTGGATACTATATAAGTATGGAAGAAGAAAGTCAACATACACTTTTTCATACAAAATCTCATTATCAACACAAATTATGTGACTGGCAAAATCAAAGGTAAAGTCCTAGCAACAGTTATTAGTAGTACTCTCTTTGTAATTCCAGCTAATTTCAATGTAATGATAAGGCAGGGGCTGAAGCTGACTGTTGGCAATATCAGCAGCCATAATATCAACTGCAAGTGCAATACAAATAATAAGCATATACATCTACTTAAAATGCAAGGAGACACATATCACATGAGTCTCTAATCTGGAATTTAATCTTGAATCCAAATCTCTGTAACTAAAAGCTAGGAAAATATTTCAAAATGAGACCTTGAACTGGAATGGTATGTCTGCAAAAGCTAAACTGTTGTCACAAAATTTTTCTCTATCATACTTCAAACTTGCCACATGGATTAATCATCAGTTCGAAGCAGCTGCAACACTATGTTCTATGCACTTCTGTTGCCATTTTAATTTTTAAAAAGCAAATGGAGAGGCTCTCTACAAAACTCAATGCCACAATAGGAATGACTGAACCAGAATCACAGAACTATGAACAGTTCACTAAATTGTGTATTAACAACACATATCAAAAGGCTGCAGAAAAAATTGTGTGCCTGAAATAACTGATCAGTGAGTGAAGAATAAAGAGATGTAAGGAGAGGAGACATAGGCAAATCATTTTACTTTTTGAAGATTCAATTTCCACACAACCAGAAAAATGGCAGAACATCACAGATAATATATTCATGACTTTTATCAGCAAAAAAACCCCATGGATAACCAAATTGAAATTTATTAATGCTCCAGGAAAGAGAGAATGATGCTGATACTGTAAGGTCAGGGATACACTTACTTCTTAAAATCAGTAAAACACATTAAAAACAACATATATGTGTGTGCATATATATATATATACGGACAGAAAAAAAAGTTGTCTTATGCAGGATGTATATATATCCTTTAAAAATTAGAAAACTAGCATGCAATGCCTGAGCTAACAATAGAAACACTGAATACATAAAACAATCTTGTTCAGTGACACAAACATAGCTACTTAGTCTCACTGGATGACTAGCTATATAATTGAACCCTAAATGCACATTAAAGAACTACTACAACCAAATGATGATGTTCCAAAGCAAAGGCCTAAGCCGAGATTTTACTATATCACTTGACAAATCATTTGAGCAACTGCTTCTTAAGCTACTACAGTTTGCTAAACACATCTTCACCTCAGACTACAAAACAGATAATCAGAGGGTGATACACCATTCCAGTACTACTCAATTTTTCCATCAGCGACCCACTAATTTATTGTAAAAAATGGTATTTTGGTTTTGTGAAAAAATGCCAAGGATCAGCATCTCCTGTGTTCCCAAATAACTACATCAAAACCAGACAATTGGAACAACTATGTGGTACTGAGCACCTAACAGAAATAGACTGAAACACAGATGAGTTTAATTCTCTAAAAACACAAACCAGAAAACTTAGAACAATTCTGTCAGATACTTGACCTTAAGCCTTCCTTGCCTTTTACCTATCAATATAAATGAAGTGCCTTTTCAAAGATCAGTCAAACTTTGAACATGGAGGTAAAATGCACAACACAGATCACAGATATAAGATCTCCACTCCTGTAACAAGTACACCAAAAAATCACCAGAAGTTGTTCATACTACTGTGGGTTGAAGCTATTTTCATGGACTTTTCAAAATGTGAAACTTGTTGTGTATTTCCAAATATGGATAGGAAAGTGTGATGGTATAGGAACCTCATACTGATCTTCAGTGTCTTGTCCAACTCATTTTTTTGGAAAATGGGAATATTTGAACAACGTAGACACACACAAACGTCCATACATATGGGCAATGCAACAGCATTTCCACTCAGAAGAAATGTGTATCAAGTAACTCGGAGAATGTAGACACAGCAACATTCTGTGTCTACTCATAGCACTATCGCTTTTTTGGAAACGGATACTAAGTGAAAAGATGTAAGAAGGACCTGCAGTAGCCCCACCCACTATTTCCTCCCTGTCACAGTTCTTGCAGCAGTCAGGGGTAGAAGGTAAAATGCAAGCTACATCAGTCCCTGGTGGGACAAACACCTTGGCAACTCCAGCCCATTCAGCAGACAGTCCAGGCTGCCACACCAACCAAACAGCAGCTGGGCAAGCAAGCACAGAGCACCCCCAGAGGGCTGGAGCACTTCTCCTATGAACACAGGCTGAGTGAGATTGGGTTGTTCCACCTGGAGAAGAGAAGGCTACAGGGAGACATTACAACATCTTCCAGCAAAGGGCCTACAAGAGAGCTGGAGAGGGACTATTGACAAGAACATGGAGTGACAGGACAAACGGCAAACTTAGCAAAAGTGAGTAGGTTTAGATTAGATGTTAGGAAGAAATTCTTGACTGTGAGGGTGCTGAGGCACCTGGAAGACTGCCCAGAGAAGCTGGGGATGCCCATTCCTGTCAGCCTCCAAGGTCAATGCTTCAAGCAACCTCATGTTGTAGAGGGTGCTGGAACTATGGCAGGTGATTAGAACTAGATGACATTTAAGGTCCCTTCCAACCTAAACTCATTCCAGGATTGTATGGATAAGGCACTTGTCTTCCTAAGGCACCATTATGCACAAACAAGCCCTGCTTTCCTGCAGATGGCTATACATCTGCCTGCTAATGTAAAGAAGTGAATTGATTTCTTATTGTGTGCACAGCTTGTGTGCACAGCTTTTACTTTACACATTAAACTGTAACTCAGTCTGTGAATTTTTCACTTTTACCCTTCTGATTCTCTCCCCTATCCCACAGTGAGGAGTGAGCAGGTAGCTATGGGGGGCTGAACTGCCTAGGAAGTACCAGTAGTATCCAAATATGTAATACACCAACAGCTATTTAATCAATTGATCTTCAGATTTCTGTTTTATTTAGTGGTTCCTGGTATTTCTTGGTAACATGAGAAAATCAACCAGTGCATTTATCTTTAACCAAAAAATAAAATGTTACAGCTTTGCAGTCCATGAGGTGATTAAGGTTAAAGAAAATACTGCACTGTATAATATTCTGACTTACGTAGGTAGATTATATTCTATTATGAAGATATATTAAAGTCAAACAATAATCTAAATCATACCATAAACTATACAGCAAACAACAGAAATTACTGTTAGAACATCAATATACAGTAAATCCTGAAATACCTTCTATCAAATGACTGAAGCCTCAGTAAAACTGTATTAACATAAGTAAAAGTATCAGGGAAACAAACAATACCCATAGCACATGAACACACACACACACTCATACGTACATATATATACATCACATACACACCTACATACCTATATATATATATGTGTGTATATATATATATATATATATATATACACACACACACAGATACACATACATGCATGCACACACACAAATTATGTACCTCTCCAAGAGCTTCATAGCGCTTTTGGTTCCACCTATGCAAATCTTCACGATAATTAAAAACAAACGGCTCCCCAGTTTTAATGTGTCTTAATTGTCCTTCTGTAAAAGAAACAAAATCATTACAGTTAATATACTTCTTCATTAAAAGTAAGACACATTCAATCGGTGAAAATTTTAAAATAAGTCTCCATCTAAAAATCAAGCTATTATGAATCCCTCCTCATTTTTGGGTATAGGCTTTTTAACAGAAAACAACTGTAGCATAAAAAATTGCATTTTATGGCATATACTGCTAGATTAAGCTAAACAGAAATTATGATGGTGAAACTGCATGTAGATATCAAATGCCAAACTGCTTCACAAGACACAATTATGTCTCAGCTATGAATTAACAGTGAAATGTAAGCATTATCAGTTAATATTTGACCTCCAGGTAATCGAATTGTAGCTACAAATCCTCTACTTCAAAACTAATTGCTTTGTAAAGAAATTCAAATACAAAAGGGACTGGAAGCTGAAAGTAAGGGAAAGATTTCTCCTCAAGCCTAACAACTTTCTAAGCTAAAATGAAAAGAATCATGTCCACAGCTAGGTAAAATATCTTAAATCCAAGACATAGTGAAATCAAGTAAGACCTCCTAGATTTAGGGTACACTGCGATTACAACAGTAGAATAAAGCAAAATGCTTGTTCAGTGCAAAATCACATGCTACTCTTACATTCCACTGTAACTTCCTGTAGTTAGCCTTGTTTATAGTCAAAGTTCCAAGCATACCCAACCACTGGTGAAGACATACACTGCATTAAAGCAACGATAATATTAAAACGGCAACCAGTAGGAAGCCATCTACAAAAACAAGCATTTTACCAGCAGTGTTTCAGCCTATTAAACAAAATACAAGTTATGATCTCAGAGCATTACAAACCTGCAGTATCAGTGGAACATTAAAAACAGGGATATGTGCAAGTAAACTTTGAATGCTGAAATGTCTGCATGATGAAACAACGATTTTTCCATAATGTTTCCTCTTGAATAGAAGAAAATTGCTTGGTTCATGTATTTACAGAACTTACACATTTTGATTCCTGATGCTTTACATAAAATATTTAAGATCTGATGTCTGTAACAGTTACTCTTATCTGCTGATTTTAACTTTTTCCTAGACCTTTCTTCCAAACCTTACCTCATGTACTAGATACCAAGGAAGTACTTCTCTACAGTTTCCTATCCCTGTATTGGGTTCAAACATCCTCCTTCTCACATTTTTCATCATAACTTTACTTTCAGCTGCTCCTTCTCAGATACATACTCTTCAAATATGCCATTCAATAGTACATGAACTGGCTCTCATCACAGGTAACAAATATCTGCTGTATTTTTACTTTCTGGAACCCCTGCCTTATTCAGATTTAAATAATCTGATAAAAAACTTCTGTACTTTTCCACTATAAAAAGAAGCGTGATTAGGACATAAAAATACATGGCTGAACATTTGAATTAAATGTACAAAAGCAAAATGGTGACTTTTTTGCTTTCCTGACCCTTAGCACATGTAATAGGTTTTCCTCCATTCAATACAAATCACTCAGGCTGTGAGGTTAGTAATGGAATATTCAGTAACATAATTCATTCCCCAAAATTCAAATTTCAGCCCCTTTTATCAGCCACATATGAACCATTAACTCTGAAGTCAGTAAGGAAGATACAGTAGACACAGTGCAGATCTAAAATAAGGAGCTGAAAAGTGACAGAGCTGAACTCCTTCCATCAAAGAAAGAGCATCACTTTCATGACACTTTTAGTCTCTAAGTACCTTCCTGTGAAAGCCATCAGGGTATTAAAAAGCTAAGTGTTGCATAAATGACTATCATTTAAAGGAAAGCTCTTTTTTTTTCCTTTAAAAGTGGAAGATCTAAAACAGGCAGATTTAGAAACTAAAGTTCTTCTGTTCACAGAGCAGGTACTGCAAGGAAGTAAAATTGTAAACATTCCCATTTGCTATACAGGTTTTAAACAATCTTGAAAGAGTCACTTCCTGTAGTCTGGTATTAATTTATCTCAGAGGCTCATTTCTCACCTGGATTTTAAAACGCATGCACTGGAAATTACAAATACTAAGTCATTTAACACAGAGACGAAGCTAGCTGGAAATAGTTGCTTGCAGTCATCACACACTTGGCTGCAATGCAAAATTATGTTCCACACCAGAACAGACAGTCTATCACATTCCCCACTCTTCTATCAACATACATAGGTGTTTTCCTATTGGTATTAATGGAATAGTTGGGACAAATTAGTATCTGAAAAACAACTTCTTCTGTAGCCATAAAAATGAATCAGAAAATAAAACATTCCTTAAATGAGTGACCAGTATTTAATTCTGATTTTTAAATGCTACAGAAATTACTTTCAGAATTTTTCTATCAACGTTTCTGTAACAGAAAACAAGAAGTCGTAAAATAGGCCCAGTACAACTCCATAACATTGTATGAAATTAGGTATTTTTGTGATAATTGTATGAAATAAAAAACAGGTTTTAGATTTACAAGTCTATGAGCACTAAAGGTTAAAGTTTTATTCCTTACAGGAAAGTATGAAATTTTAACAGGGACTTGCAAGGTATAATTCAACTTCTGATAACCTCTCAATATTATTATATAGAAGTATAGTCTTTGCAAAGCACATATGACTTACTTTCATTAAAAATGTACTCAAATCCTTCCAAAGTATCAGGAAATTCAAGTGGTGGCTCATCCTTTTTCATTAGTTCATCCAAGTCTATTCTAGACAATAAATCTAAAAAATGAAAAGAAAAAATTACATAATACATGGCCTGTCTTTTATTTCCCTTGTAACACTGACAAAATGTGTTTGATGAGATTTGTAGATCTTACAGGCAGTAGAATATCCCAATACTGCTGAACACAGGACACTCTTATGGGAAATCCTGTTGAAGGTTCAGAAGCTGTACTTCACTGCCCGTATACTCATTTATTTACCTACCTATTTATGTTAATCTAAAAATGTCCAGAGACAGGAAAGTCACCAAAGACATAGTGATTTGTTTCACTACCTCAATATTAGAAAATAAGTCTCTGGGGAATGCATCACTGTTTTAAAATAAAGTTCTCTAGCTTCAGTTTCAGATCACTGATAGCATCTTGATTGCACTCTTGAGGAGTTCAAATCATCTGATGCACATCATCTCACTGACATTTACCAGCTGTGTGACCACACCACTCCTCAGGCCCTCCTTTGATACCCGGACTGTCAGACCTGAATCCTTCCCTCCACCACCTCCTTCAGCAGCTCTCAAGGCAGAGACAACTCCCATCCATTTTATAGCAAGCCATAGTATACCCATCCTTTACAGATCAGGATTGTATGGCCTGGTACAGTCTGCAGTCACTAATGCAAGTACACTAAAATTAGCATAATCTACATTCTTTACCCTAGATTTAAGGATTTACATTTAACCAGAGGCAAACTTAGAGGGACATCTTTGCATCTGCCAATTACTGCATACACAGATTACGTGTGTACAATGATCTCTCCTCATTGCATATCACCCACACAACGCAGTGTTACACTTCTTACATATTTTCTGATTATAAATTCTAAAAAAATCAAGAAACAATTCAGCAGGATTTCATAAAAATATATTTTTCTACTTTATTAGATGAAATCGAAGACCACACAAACATTCTGTTCAGGAGTGCTAAGCCGACTTTGAACTATTATTATTTTACATATCAAGATACTGGATGTTACGAAGGAAATACATTAGGTGTTCTAAGTGTATTGATTTTTACCTTTATTACTATCCAATGCTGTAGCTCAAAGAAAACAGTTTGAAATTTTCTGAAATGAAATTTTTAATTTTCTTTAAGTTTCATTCGGCATTAACTGTGTTTCCATCTCTGTATTACTTAAAACAATTATTTTTATATCTTGTACCACTATTTTTACTCGGTCTTGTTGTCAGTAGGCTACACACATATCCACCTAAGCTGAGGATTGACACATTCAACACTTTGAAATTTCTACAGTTAAAATGTACTGAAAATTTTCTTCAGCATTCTTGAGAGTTCCTTGACCTGCTCTTCTACAGCTCTTCAAGTTCACTTTATATTTATTCCAGCATCCATGACTGTTGCCAACTCTTCCTTCTGAGTGATTCCACTGGGCAAAAAGCTGGAGGATCAAAATCCATCTCGTATGGTTGCTGAAATCCAACATCTTTCAAAAAAGTTTTACCGTTTCTGAGTATCTCTGTGGTATCTAAATAACACCAGATACTGACTGGATGATTCTAAATCTGGCTTTCTCATCCACAGCTCACTTTTACGTGACATCTGTTTATTAACAAGTCCTGCGAAATTCAATTCATGCAACAAATTATGTGTTTGTTCCTGCGCACTGTCTCTGTGGAAGCTCCTTTGGTTCTCAATCAAATCATACGGAAAAAGAAACTAATTTTGTCAAAGAAGTCTCCCACAGCAGGACGTAAAAAGCATGTCCTTTCTTCCTCTGTACTTCAACAAACTCAAGGTAGCAAACAGTCTTTAGCCCATCTTTCTTTCCCTGGTGAAGACCCCAGTCACACCACATCCCTAGAACTTAATTTCACTCAAGTTTCCGTACCTTCTTAGTGTGATCTATTTGGAAATGTATTTACACAGAAGTGCCACTTACTATACAACAAAATACCAATCTCCTAAGTACCAAGGACCAAGTATATGAAGGATATTATGCTTATCTGGAGTATGAACAGCTTGTCATGATTTACAGCTTTCATCAGTCACTAAGGAGGACTGCACCTGTTCTGAGCTGCAACCACTGACACCATCACTTTCTCCTTGTGCAAGTTTTCAAATTAAAATTATCTAAAGTGTCTTACGACTTTTTGATTCTTTCCAAATCTGATCTACCATTCTCACCTAAGGTCTTGGAGTTTTCAATTCAATTTGAGATAGACCAACAGAGCTGAAAACAGTGATCTCCAGTAGACCTTCTATAACTTTCCATTCTATAAATGGAAAATCCCTCATCACATCAGTGACGCTACTCCTTAATGATAATCAAATTAATGTCATGTATAAAATAGGAGTTTTACTTCCAAACCTGAACTATAACTTCCTCAAAAGATAGTACTTGGAGAGAATTGGCACAAAGTTTGATGAAAGCACTACACAGGTTATCACCAAATGCTTCACAAAAACTCAATTCCAGCAGAAGGAACATCATCTATCATCACATGAAAGGCAGCACCATTTTCTAAAAATGCTTTGATAGAAATCAAGGATGTACACTGGAGTAGCAAGTTATGTTATATTTTCTCCTTTGAAAGACAATTTAGAATTCAACTGTCTGAGCCACGCACTTTAAACCAACATTGGGTTAGCTTACTTGTATGTTTAACCAACTTCATGTACTTCCAAAGATGAAAGCCACTATCTAAAACATGCCATTTATGTAATTTATTTTTTCCTCTTAAGTCATTTAGATACATTTATTTTTTAAAACAT
>JANRMJ010000079.1:43973586-44003667 GCA_025584955.1 Alethe diademata
CTCAGATCCAATTTCAGTGCAAGTTACATGTCCAATTTTTACAGTTGTGACTTGCAAATACAAGATTTTATAAATATAGTAATTCTATATTCTTACATTTTTTAACTGTATTTGTTGAAGCATACTGGTCATGTAACCAGATGATCATTTTAGTAAATTATCTTTACATTCCAATACTTCTAGAAACATTATCAGATGGCAACAAAACATTCTGATTTAGCTGGAAACCTAAAGTAGATCAATCTGAACTAGTAGGGTGATTTTTTTTTTTCAATTGATGAATGACTAAGTCCTTGAAAACCTTGCCGAAGTATTTGGTAACACAGTAGTAAAAGTTTTCAGATCAACAAGACCATATTTAAAAATAAAAATGTTCTAACTGGAAAAAAAATTTCTGAATTTGGGGCAGTAATAACTAATGAAATTCTACTAGTTTTGTCACAGAGGAAATCAACCCAGACATTCACAATGGTCTACATTATTAACAGAAAAGAAATGTACAGCAGGAGTTTGATCCAAAGCTAATAAAATCTCAGCAGATATAACTAGGCTTTAGGTAAGATCACAAAAATAAATATGGGGTCAAATCAGGAAACAGTCAAAGACTGTTTAAAAGTGCCAATACTATGCATGGCATTTGATTTCAACACAAAAATTCACCTTGTAGATCTATCTGTGTAAGCTCAAAAACCAACTTTATCTCAAATTGAATGTTTATTTCATACTCACTCATACAAATTCTTCAGGGGTGAAGTTAAAACAGCCAGCACAGAGATCAGACTATTGCAGTGGCTATGTATTTTATAGATCTTGAGATCTCGGTCTTTGTGTGGATTTAGAAACTCCTGCACAGAACTACAAATTGACCAGAGCATATCTTCAGTGGACATCAAAATTGCTGCAATATCAATTCTGTAGGGAAAAAAAAGCCCAAGAATAACATTACTTAAGACATCTTGACAGTGGTAAATTCCAATTAAACAGACATTTTCTCTGACAGGATAAAACACCAGAATCATAGCATGGACTTCAAATTTCTTCTTCAGCAATGCAGGAAGTCTCTACCCACTACTCTGTAAAAAATCAAATCTTTCACAGAGAAGTTGTTATTGAAACTAGTAAAAAGACAAAAATTCAGAAATGTTCTTTTTCAAAGGACAGTGTCACTAGGCATGAACAATTTACTTCTAAACTACAAGTAAATAAATATAAATTTTGGTTTTTTATAATTAAAATATACATACTATTTCCAAATCCTGATGTGGCAAAAAAATAGGAACAAAGGAACTCAGCTTCAATTTTCACAACTAACTCCATGCAACATTGTACAATATGGAACAGTTCAGAGTCTGTTGCTTGTTGATACTGGTTGGCAGAGGATTATGTCATTGGCCTGAACAACAGCAAGAACCCAAACTACAACAAAATAATCTCACAAGACTATGGTGACATACAATACATAGGAGACATATGAGTAACGCTAAAATATGGGAGGTATAAGGCTGGACTTTAAAAAGTACTTAAGTACCTAAAAGCCATGGATGCACGTGTGATCATATGCACTTTTAAGGATCATGTTATTCTTGAAAAATCTCGGCAAACACACATAAACAGACATTCGTCCATATTACATATCAGTTCTCTACCATTTTAAGAACCATTGGGAGAAAAGGTACTGTCACAAACTACAACAGTATTAAATAATTTGTAAAGATTCTGTGATAAAATATATTGAATTATATAGAGTATTTTTTTCATTTATTCATGACTGGACAGTTCAATTTACTTAGTGAAAAATTCAAGAATCACCTTAACTAATATGCAACTTTTCTACAAAATGACAATGGAGAAAGTTCTTTCTTGTTCAGTAGCTTAAAGTAAATTTATATAGAATTGACGAATATGACATTTAAATAATATTGCAATAAATAATTTTCATACTTCAGGGAACTTTTCCCTAAAAAAATTTCAAGGCAAGTTCTCAGGAAGGCTCTCTGTACCAAAAGATATAGAAGAGCCTGATCACAGTAAGTTATTGCAGAAATAGAGTACACAGATAGGTATGTAGAATAAAACTTTGGGTTTTTCCTACCAATTTCAAGAATGTGATCTTGTGCAAGTGCTTGAGTTTTCATAACAATACTCCTTTTCATAATAAAACTTGAGATGACAGCATGTAACTCTTAGGTCACACAGAATATGTACCTGCTTAGTGTCTCTAAACCTCTAAAATTGCAAACTCTAACTCTTCTCAGTGGTGCTGTGCGATAGGACAAAAGGCAAAGGTCAGAAACCGCTGCACAGGAAGTTCCACCAGAATATGAGGAAGAACTTCCTTACTTGTGGGTGACCAAGCACTGAAGAGATTGCCCAGAGAGGTTGTGGATTCTCCCTCACTGGAGACATCTAAAAGCTGTCTGGACTTGGCCATGTGCTATGTGCTCTGGGATGACCCTGCTTGAGCAGGGAGGCTGGACCAGATGACCCAGTGTGGTCCCTTCCAACCTCACCCATTCTGTAATTCTGTGGGATTCTGTTAGGAGAAATACATCTATTTATTCAGTAAAACAAGACATTGGATAGAAAGGACAAAGGTAGGGTATACTTCCACCTGAAGACACCTGCTTTAGTATTTCTCAAAAAGACCTGCTCTGGTGAAACATAAGAATTGCAACAAAAAAACTTCCAATTTCTTATTTCCTAAAATGACAGAAAAAGGAATAGCCTCTTTCTCCTCTCTCCTTCTGCACCACTATCATTTTGACAAATCTTTGTGACCTTGTAGCTGTTTCACTTTAAAAGTGCTATAAAAACACAAATTATACTGGAAAACTTAAATTTTCTTAATGAACCAACAGCTTGGTTTCTAATCCTGACGTTGCTAATTCTGTCCACATTTTTGCTTGCATCACTAATCCTCAATGCACTTTCATGGTGAGGCTTTCAAACCAATCAAGTAGTTTGTGGAACAATTTCACAGCGAGTTAAAAGAGGCCTTTGATTCCACCCAGTTTGCAATATAACTACTAAATATACTTAAATATATAAAATATATATTATTAAAACAAACATCAAAATGCATAGATTTGGTCTATCCTCTCTGCCATATTCATTAACACTGAAATTTGAATCAAAGCAGTGAATAATAGAAAACTAACTTTTTTTTTTATCTGTCAAAACAGTGCATTAAATATACTACCATTACCTGATTTGTGGTGTTCTTTTGTAACTCGGACACACCTGACAATATCTGGACGACAGAATATCCAAAGATCGCTCTAGTACATCTGTAAGAATCTCCTGGGCTGTCTTTGGAGGTAGAATAGTCCATAGATCATGATGAAGAGCACAGCAGAAGTAATGCCACATCTGGACAGAGAATGAGCATCTTTCGCCCTATCAAAACCACCACATGTTACATAACAAAAACACACCTTCTAAAATGTCAATTCAACTCCTACAGGTCTAATTAATTTCATCTGAAAGGAAATAACTAAAGAGTTCCAGGAATATGATGGCCAAGAATGGTCCTTGAAAGATGTGAGATGTCTTTATTTGCAAGGAAACACCTTGCATTTCAGTCACAAAATTACAGCTCTGCCACAAAATAAAACCACAGCATTTGAACTCTCACATCCTCAATTAACCTATCCTCAAAACACATAGTGTTGAAAGTTTAGAATAAAAACATAGACAGTATTCAGTATGCATGAAGTTAAAGTTAAAAAAGATAAAGTTAACATAGCAGTTTATTTGTCTTCAAAGAAACAATTATTTAAATTACTTAAGCATATGTATTTACCCAGTTTCAGAAATGCTATGCAGAACCATGATTATAAAACTTTGGTTATATATAATAAATATGCAAGAAGAGAAAAGAACAACTGAAATATTAAACCAATAATAAGAGATATCCAGGTTTTTTTACTAAGATTTTTTTCCTCTTGTAATTTGAATGTATTGAAACCAAACATTTTCTGGCAAGGAATCAGCATTGGCATTAATATTTCATCGTCTAAACAGATCTGTTCCATTAAAACACAGAAATAAATACACAGGAGTCAAAATCACAGCAGTTAATCCATAATTTTTCTAAAAAGTACACAGGGAAACTCATGTTTAAATATTTCAACTAATACCTTTTCAGAAAATAGCATTATCATCAAGCTTTTTTTGAGAACAGAGACTTCAATCTTCAGTTCCCACACCCCAAAGGAACTGAGAAATATTTTAAGAATTTGTAGATATTTTAGCATTATTAGAAATATAAAATAACTCCACAATTTAAAAAACATTTTTAGAGTTTATAGGCATTCTTTATCAATGAAAATCAAGAAGAATCTGGCTTCTTTTTAAATACATCTGCATAAGCATTAGCAGATTATTGGAAGCTGACACTATTTGGTTTTTCTCTGACATAATATTTGAAGTGCATTTTATATTAAAAAGTTGCAAAAATTATGTCAAAGAACAAAATAAATGAGTTTGTTGACGAGTTTTACTTTTTAACTTTGTAATTATAAATGCAAATTGTTTCACTTTGTCTGCTTTGGTTTATTTAAGTAATAGCTCTTTTCCCCTTTTTTAGTATTGTAGTTCCACTGCAGAAGCAACAATATCACTGAAGATTTAAATAAGATTCACTCCCCTTTTCTGACCTGTGTTTCTATTTGTTGCCATTTCTAGACAATTCCACTGATAAACATCTGTTATTTTTGCAGGCTTCATATAATAAAAACAGATGTGAGCTTCTATTTAGGTTATATGAGGAAACAAGCAGCTGTGTTTTATTACATAAGCCACTCTGTATTATCTCTGAACAGACAATTCTTTATTCTTTGACTGTTAGGAAACATAAGTTCCCACAGCTACAGCAGATGTCTGCAACACTAAGAGCTTCATTCAAAAACATAATCTGCAGACCTGGCCCAGTGGCACACTTCCTGCGGAGCTCATATGTTGGAAGAAGCCACCTCTCACTGCTGGAAATTTCAGCAGGGAATTGTCTCTGTAACAAGCAAAAGATCTTAATCCAATCTCTTCCATTTAGGATGCCTACAAGACATCAATTGAAGTAATATCTGCTCAGCAACACAGCTCTGAAGGAACTCAGAGCAGATCATAGTCCACCCATGAGCCATCTCCCTCGGCCCAGTAAAAAGAGGAGCGATGATGTAAAATCACATACTTTTCACCTCAAATCCTGCAAACATGCAGAGCTGAGACACCAGTTTTCCTCATTCCTTCTTACACGTCAGTTCTGTTCAGTTATGATAAAACTCTTCAGCTACTCCATATTCTTTCTCATCTGACAACTATTTCTCCATGGTGAAGTTACTGGGTCACCAATAAACAGGACACAGCACCCTAGGCACTACAGACAATGAAGATCATATCATGATTCAGCAGTTGCCAAAAGCCACCGCATTTCTTACCTTGCCACCTATCATTAAACAAAATTGTTTTAATTTATTTACTTGTCTTTGAGGGTTGGATATTTTTGATTAATTACTCTATGGTCTGCATACCCTGTCCAGCCCAGATTTTGCCACTGAGTAGCTTCTTATACTATAGCTGTAGATTACATGTATCAGATAGAATTTTCTTTCCATCTTAAAATGCAAGAATTCTAGAAAATGCTTAACAGAACACACCAATTGTCACATACAGAAAATTACACAAGGCAGGACATCTTCAAGAAATCTCAGTTATCACTGATTAAAACCCCATATAATACTTCACTCTGAAATTAAGGGAAAATAATTTCAAACTGTATGTCAACTTATGTTTTTACTTAACTTGGATGAAGGAAAAAAATACAACAAATGAAAATAACTATATTAATTTTTTCATAGAATCATTAGGATTATAGCTATAGATCAGATGACTTCAAGAAGCAGGTGAAATGGCACTGGTTATTTCAGAAATACATTGCTGAATGCTTTAGGTAATTATATTGACCATCTTTCTTTGTTACACCCTTTATTCACAAAAAGTAAAAAGGGTAACCAACTGAAAATAAAAATCAAAGAATCAGATTAAAAATTTCCTAGAAAAAGACTTTCTAAAAGAAGTATAAAGTTCTTAAGAGATTAAGATGATGGTGTACTCTTTACTGAATTCTATATAAATGTCTTGAAACACAATAAATATTTTATTAAGCAAATGACACAAACACTTCATGGTAACATTCTATCTCATCTTTAAATGACTATGTTTTCCTACATCATTTCTAGAGAGACACTTGCCTGCAATAATAGATATTTCAAAATAGTAAATTCCAATAATCCTTATGTAAAAACAATAATTACATGCTTCTGATTAGTCAGAGAGCTGGCAACCATTAAAACATATTTTGTAAAAGGGAGCCATAGTAAACTTAACCTCACACCTCATAAAAAGCTTTGTAGTCATCCCAGTAGTGGCTCTCAGCATCCTGTAAAATGCTTGTAGCACAAATGCTGATGCAGTAGTTCGTAATTTGAAACTGGAGAATGTTGATGAATTCCTGATATTTTTGGACAGGCACTAGGAACAGGGGTCTGTTCAGAGAGAAAGATTAAAGAGACAATGATCGGAATGCTGTGAACTACGAGGTAACAATCCCTACAACTGCAAGTAATTTTGATTTGTAACTATCAATCATTCATTTCCTCTTGGTCCTGAACCTTGCAATCAGTTTTGCAATGTTTTGTTTCAAAAGTCCTTAAAATATGTCTGCTTTTCTATAAATTCTCATTTAACCAATCACTGAGAAATAAATTACTTCATCCTATTTTCTGAGACTAGAAAATCTGTCATGCACTTATTTGGATGTTGCAGAATTCTTGCATCAGCAATTATTACATCAGCACTGAGTGTGACAAAGAAAACATAAGCACAGAGATTGCTTTTGGTAGGTATGTACTAAAACTCTTTGATAATACACCTAAGTAGAACTGAGCAGTATTTTGGCTCAGACTTCCCACTCACAAAGATAAACTTCATGCAGGAGACAGTAAAATATCAGAGGGAAAGCAGCTCAACAGTGCATATAACCACTTAGTAATCACACATTCCTTAGAAATTGTGCTACTTCAGGGTCCCTCCCAAAAAACACTGTTTCTACTTTTAAATCGCACATGGCTAGAAACATGTGGACAAACAGACTCCTAATACCTTAAGTCAAAATCTCCTAAAAGCAAGTGCAGTTGTATTTCTCTCCAGGTCAAACACAAAGGCAGGTCAAACACAAAGGCAGGTCAAACACTGCCTTTGACTTCACACTCCTACTTCGTATCTTCTCTAGTTTCTGCATGTAATAATAAACTAAATTCTAAAACTAAAATGTATGTATTTCTTTATGTCTGAATACAAATGGTGGTAGGAAAAAGCACAGAAATGTATTTTTATATTGTTCTCTACGACTGCTATGTGCTGAATCAGATCTTAAGAAAATTAGGCATTGCAAAGTTCAGAAAAGGAAAACAAGGCCTTAGCACTTTATTTATATAACAGCAGAGCCATTCAGTACATTCAAAGTACATTCAGCTCCCTGGTCAATCCTATTTTCTCAAATTCAATAATTTTTAAAAATTGATCTGCAAATCAAATGCAGATCTTACATATAAATAATTTGTTTTGCAAGGACTGCTCTAGACTATCAGGTTGATTCAGGTATTTTCGTAAATAGTACACATACTGCATATGCTAAAAAAATATGATGCAATTTGGAAAACTACCACCCTACTGTATCACCAAAATGGAATGAAGTCTCATATTATTTATGTTTGAATTAAACATTTTAAGTAAAAACGACATACTTTTTGCTTGTTTCTCTCATTAAATTGCTGTACATTGTAAAATGCTGAAAGACATATATCGCTGTGGAAAGGGCAGCATACAGGTCTTGCAGGGGAGCCTTCAAGGGAACATCTTTGCTTTTCTCCTCCAGTCTTGCCAAAACAGCTGTTGCCACTTTGCTGCAGGCCTCTACAAAGTTTGTTCTAATTTCCTGAAGAGAATCATCTCTGCAGGCCAAAGCCAACGGAAGCAATGTGTCAAGTTCTTCCATGATGTCAGAACAAAACTGAGAGAAATAAATGTGGCACCAAGTTATTTGTATTCTGACAGTACTGCTTAATTTATACATGCTAGGGTCAGATGCTTGAATAATGAAATTGGCATGAAACATAAATATATTGAATCAGCTTTACAAACACTTTAATCTCTTAAACAGAGGAGTAACATTTTTTTAAAGTAAATTAAATGTGCTTTCATTCCTTCTTGCTTTAAAGCTGCATATTCTATACTAGGGGGAAAATTAAAACCATTTTATGCTAGTAATGCCTTCATTTGCTTTTGATGTCACTAAACGTACATTCAAAGCACAAGGTTAATTCCTTGTAAATAAAGATAATTTTCTAAACTAATTAATTTTGAAAAATACACAAACACATTTCTTAACACTTATTTGGAAACAAACATGTCATCTCTTCATAAATTCATATATTAATCTCCCTAAAATTATCTCCCCAAAGCTCAAGTGTTATTTCAAGCAAGAATTCATTAACAGAATTCCAAATCTGCTATAATAGTTGCAAATCTTATTAAAAAGAGTCTTTCAAACATACCTTTCCTTACAAAAGGAATTTAATTAGATCACCTTTCAGCCAAATCAAATAACTCTAAATTGGCTTTATTACTGGCTATGCCAATTACTTGAATGGCATGTCTGATGATATGAATACAGGAAATCCCTTTATAGCCATATTTCAAAGCTTTTGATATTTTCCCATCAAACCACTTGGTAACAGAGCAGATACTAATCAGAATGCTTTAGAACTTTTTGGCTGAAAAAAATAATGCCAGTGAAGTTTAAAAGTTAATTCTTTCAAGTACAAACTACGGGCTATTGTATAAAGCTCTGTTTAGCTTCACATTGTAATGCCTCTCACTTTCTTATTAATTCCATTTATATAAGATATAGAATATTAATAGTACTGTAAGTACTTCAAAGCGTAGATGGCAAACAGCCTTGGCATTCTGTCTCCCTTCAAACTTTAGATCTTTTGATACCTGCCTTAGCAATTCGTTTTGGCTGCTCCTCCTGTTGGACTGCTCTGCAGGACTCCCTCATTTGGTGGTTGTTTACAAGACTCATTGCACAGCCTGCAGCTGAAAACTCTTCTTTCTGCTCATGTTGAAGAATTTTAGATGAAAAATCCTCAATTGCTATTGTTACACAGTGAGCCACAGAAGAAGACAGGTCTTTAAATGCATTTCTCCAGCCAAAACTCAGTAAAATAGGCTGAAAAACATATTAAAATTAAATCAATCTAAAGACATTATTGAGTGTTAGTATTGTCTGAAAATTAAATGCGCATTCAAAATTAAATTACAGGACACTGTCATATCTTGAAATTAATTAAAAGAATTTAAAATATAGTCCACTAGTGTTGAAATCATACTAAAAGCAGTGTTTTGGCATAACAACATTAAACTTGTCATCAATTTTTTTTAAAAAAACCCCTCCTGTTTAAACAAGACAGCTTTTAACAAAACATGCTTAATCTTTACTTAATGTGTAATCTTTAACAGAATCTACTTAACAAAGTCAAAGAATTTATAGGTATTTTCAATAGTATAGCAAGTAATCTAGCAATGTACCCTGTAATAATTTTCACTGCAAGGTAACAACTGGAAGTTACTCACCATGAATCTCAATGGCAAACACTTATGAGGAGCTGGTTTTAACACAGGCGCACTGTATTTAACTTCTCTAGAACTGGACTTAGAAAATAATAAAATGTTTAAATAGAGATTTGTAGTTTTTAGCCAATGCTGGCTTTTACTGTGGTTTACATCTGTTCCTTGCCTTCTTTAAACAGAGACTTCTGAAATAATCTGGAGTGTAATAGTTGCCAGAAGTAGACACGGTAGGACATCATTACTTTTTAACTTATATGACTTTGCATTGCTCTTATGATTTACATCAGACTTAAACCTTTCCAGAAGTGGTCATTTGAGAACTGCACCACTGTAAGAGACATGTTTTAATGACATAAGATGATATTCAGTAAATATCTCCACCATGAGGGCACAGTAGGAGAATAGAAAAGACAGATTCCTAACTATTTCTGCAGTATAATATTAAATTGGAAGAGAATGAAGGGCTCCAAAGTAAAGCCCTTTGAGTTTACTTCAACTTAAAGTTGTATCCTCCTTCCTTTCCCGTTCCCCACTAGCAACATTCAGCTGTTGTAAAGAACAGTGGCAGCCCCTATGGGCATACACTTTTGCATTCCCTCATTTTTTTTTTTTTTTAACCAAGAACATCCTGATCTACCTAAAATATTCTTCTTTGTACATGTAGTACATGTTAGTATTCACACACCAATCCAAAGCACAATTAAAAAAAAAATTCAACATTAAAATCAAGCCATTAAGAAATTAAATTCCACTATCATAAAGTATCAGACTTGATGGACCATTTGGTGCCAGAAAGTCAACAATAAAAATGTGTTTTGTAGTAAATGGGAGCCAGATACAATCTTGTACATACATTCCACAAAGCACAGTGCTTATTACACAGTAGTTCGTTGGCATCAAAGAAACTAGACATTGTATGAATACCTATACCTCTAGGAAGAACCAAATGACCAAATTCAAAGAACTTCATAAGTGTTCTTCAAGATTCTTTGAGATTATATGTATAATACTGAGAAAGCTATCATAATTTATTAATATTTTTCCCATTTTGTTATGAGGTATCTCACAATTCTGTTTTTTCTGTTATTAACTACTGAATACCAACCACTTCTTTGAAAGCCGTAAGATTTTATTCCATCTAAACTGAAACTTTGCACATAAAAGTAATCAGAGTAGCTGAAGTAATGAAACTGCAGCAATAGGTGTTTATAATGAACATGGTGAAAGTTTACACTGAAGACACACACAAAAGAAAACCCCATACAAAGTGTAGGACTCTTTTCATACTCACCTCTTCTACCTGAAGTAACTGTTCAGGAAGCACGCTGGTTTCATTTGCTCTGGTTTCTCCTATTAAAAGCTCCCCACTAGCTCTCTTCAGAACTCCTGCACAGTATGATAAAAGAGATCAAAGTTAAGATTAATTCTGTAGAAAAGTCAGCAGCCTACAACATCTTCTGATATATCAATATGGAGCACAAAAAAACCCTCAAGAAGATGTAGGGGAATACTAATGTTGTAATAAAGTCAAATTCAAGTTATACACAGTTTCTTTTATATAACATGATGAAATTAACATCTGGTTGTACTTGTATTTTATACAGATGCACATATAATGTGTAAAATATGGTTTCTTTTGTCAGTAATGCATTTTTATACTGATTATGAAGTCACCTCTTCTTATAACACTAGATCAGCTGTATAGAAATTAATTCCTCTTTTTTAAAAGAATTATATCAATTGAACACTAATATATTTTTACAGCTTTTACTTATTTGGAAAGACCAACACAATAAGAATTAAAAGACAGCTAATTAGTGCAGTTATCATAAGCAAAATTATGGTTTATAAAAATATAAAGAACACGAGAAGTGCCTTAAGAAGGGCCGGTACAAAGCTCACTCATAAATCTTAAGAGTAGTGGGATATTGCCCCAGTTTTGCAAAAGACAAACAAACATCTAGGATTGAATTCACTTTTATCAGTGTTTCAAGAAATCTGGCTTCCTGAAGTGTATTGATGATTCCTATTCCAAGTGATACAAGTACAAATGGAGGTGCTTGTTGGGGATTTGAAAGTCCAAGGCAGCCTTGGCTGCAGTGACCATGAGGTAATGGAGCTCCAGATCCTGAGAGCACAAAGGAGGCTGGATAGCAAGCTCACAGCCTTCAGAAGAGCAGACTTTGTCCTCTTCAAATATCTGCCTGGGAGCATCAAATGGGATAAGGCCTTAGGTAATGGGACACAAGAAATTTGATTAATATTCAAAGATCACCTCTGCCAAACTCAAGAGAGTTGAAAAAAAATGGGAGAAGACCTGCATGCATGAACAAGAAGATGCTAGCTGAACTCAAACACAAAATGAAGCATACAGAACGTGGAAGTAAGGATGAGTAATCTGGGAGGGATGCATAACTTCTGAGGATGGAAAAAGTTAAGGAAGTTAAAGCTGAAATGCAACTAATTTGGCCAAAGACAACAAGAAAGGCTTCTATGAGCACACAGGTGATAAATGGAAGACTAGGAAAAACATGAGCCCATTGCTCAACAAGATGGGGGGACCTGGTAACACAGACATGAAAAAGATTGAGATACTGGATGTCTTCAACTCAGTATTTACTATCAAGACCAGCCTTCAGGAATCCCAGGCCCCAGAGACCAGGAGGTAAGGTTGGTGCAAGGAAGATGCACTCTTGGTGGAAGGGGATAAGGTCTGAGAATAACTAAGCAAACTCAACACATTGAAATCCTTGGGCACTCATGAGATGCACCTGCAAGTGTAGAGAGATACAGGGAATAAAACAGAGAGTACAATGTAACTGATTAAAGGGGCCTGATATCTTAAGCCTGATTGAGCAGAAACTGTGGAAGAGACAGACACAGATAAATGCTAACTGGGCAAGAAGGGACCAAGAAACATGTTGAGAAGCTTTGTGATAAGATAATGTTACCAGGTAACATGAGGTCATGAAGAATGTGTAACCAATGGGAAATTGTTACCAAAAACAGAACCCTATATAAAATCCATACAAGTAACACCCTATATAAACACCTTGTATATGCAATAAAATTGGCTTTTGATCCAAACTTGGATGCCCCTGTCTCTCCATCGCCAACAGGCAGATATCATTGCAAGGCCACTCTCAATCTTTCATCAATCATGGCAACTGGAAGCAGAGTCCAAAGGCTAGAAGAAAGCAAATATCACTCCTATTTTCAAAAAGGGCAAGAAGGATTCCTCAGGGAATCAGAGTCTTGTCAACCTCACTCCAACCCCAGGGAAGGTAATAGAGGCATTTCCAGTCACATTACAAAGAATTCATTAGGAGCAGTCAGCATGGCTTCAGTAATGGGAAGTCACGCTTGACCAGCTTGATAGACTTCTGGGAAGAAATGACTGGCCTGGTAAATGAGAGGAGAGCAGTGGATATTGTCTACATGGACTTCAATAAAGTCCATGGCATTGTCTCCCATAATATCTTGTTATGGGACAAGAGGTAGACAAGCTATTGATGTGTGGACTGGACAAACAGTCAGTGAGGCGAGTTGAAAAGTGGCTGAATAGCCAAGCCCCAAATGCAGTGATCTGTGGCACAAAGTCTAGTTAGAGGCCACTAATTGGCAATCTATCTCAGGGGTCAGTATTAGGTCCAATCCTGTTTAACATATTCATTAATGATCTGGATGATGGGGCACAGTGTTCCCTCAGCAAGTCTGCAGCTGACATCAAACTGGATGGCAGATGGAACTCAACAGGCTGGAGAAATGGGCATGCTAGAACCTCATAAGGTCCAAGAAACAAAGTTTTGCACCTGGGGAGGAACAAACCCAGGCATCAACCCACACTGGAGTTCTCCCTGCTGGAGAGAAGCTTTGCATAAAAGGACCTGGGGGTCCAGAAGTGCACGAACTTGAACAGGGTGATGGTATCTGGTCTGCATCAAGCAAAGCATTGTAAGCAGGTCAAAGGAAATGATTCTTCCTGTCCGTTCAGCATTGATGAGCCACACCTGGAGTGGTGTGTACAGTCCTGGATTAGTCAGTACAAGACAGACATGAACATACTGGAGGGTGTCTAACAAAGGTCCGTGGAAGATGACAAAAGGAATGGAGGACAGGCTGAGCACTGGGACTGTAAGCCAACAGAAGAGAAAATTAAGGGTAGAATATATCACTAATGTACAACAATACCTGAAAGGAGGGTCCAAAGAGGCCAGAATCAGTCATCCATAATGACAGGGCCAGTGGTCAAAGGCACAAACAGATGCAAAGCCAGGAGGTTTCCTCTGAACATCAGGAAACACTTTTTTTACTGTGAAGGTGACCACGCAGTGTAAGGTTGTCCAAAGAGGTTACAGAATCTCCATCCTTGGAGATACGCAAAAGCTATCTGGACATAATTGTGTACAATTGCCTCTAGAGGCCTTACTTGGGAGGGATTGTTGGACAGTATGAACTCCAAAGGTCCCTTCCAACCTCAACCACTTCGTGATTCTGTGAGTCACAGAGATACAAAAAAAAACACCAAAGGATATGCTTTATACTCACATGTATCTATGTTTGTGCATGTAGGCTTACACACATTAAAAACTTCACTGGTCTTCTCAAAGAAGCCCCAGGTTCAAGTCTCCCATATTTTACTAAGTTCCTTTGGTTTCTCAAATTTTTGCTTACCCCAAATCTCATCTGGGCTGGCCTTAATATGGCTGGCCTTAATCTTCCTCGATTTAACCTCCAGCTAGCAAGGGTTGCCTTCACCCTTCGTATTGAACATAGTACACTTAGGCACAGCCCCCATAAAACCTCCACTCTTCAGATGCTACTATAACCTTCCTCTCAAATACTATTTCCACAGAGACGGATAACAAATTATGACCTTCCTGTCCTGTGACTTCTTCACTTGCATGGGAGACTAGAAGGATTGCCTCCTCAAAATGTTTTGGGGGTTTGTGCGTGAGGGAAAGAGGCAGGTCAGGCCATGTTCTGGTGAGGCAGCGCATTGCTCCATACACTCCACACCCCAGAGCCTGTATCCCAGCCCCACAGTGGCTGGCAGTCCCTGGCATGCTGCAGGCAATGCTCCACACCCTGCCTCTGGAGCCCAGTCCAGCCCCAGAGCAGTCAGATGACTGGAACTCCCATCTGGGAAAGCACGCAGGAAAGCCAAATGGTATTTAACCTGAAACACAGGGCAAGCACATCTCGGCTCTACTTCCTCTTGGAATCTCTGTGAGCTGAACACCACTGGAACCAGGAGTGGTAGTTATGGTTATTCTTTTCTATATCCTTTCTACCTTATTCTCCATCATCCCCTGTTCTTGAAATTTTTGAGTAACTTAAAATTGAATGGGCTTAAGAGTTTGCAAAGTCAAATGAGTTAAGTTAAGGCTTTGAAAAGTGTTTCACGTTGATTGAATGCTGGCCTAAATATTTTGCCAAAATTCTTTGATATCCTGAAGTTGCCAATAAAGTTTATTTTTGTTGTTTTGACCTCTTGAGAATATCTTGTTGGTACTTGTACTGTGTGTCTAACCGAGAATATATAAAAAACTGCAAGCCCTTCTTAGCATCATCAAGCAATGATTTTAGGGCCTTACAATTTGTCTTCTGACTGTCTTGCTCTAATCAGCAAATTCTCCTGGGAAAGAGAAGCACAGCTTTATTCAAGGTACAGCTGCTACTCAGCCCAGATTAGTTCGCCACTACAAACAGGAAGGCAGGCATGGCTCAGAGGAAGCAAACCTTCTAAGTAGCCATTTTTCTAGACAAATTCTCTGACTCCTCTCTTTAAATAGCACTTACCAAACTGCATTTGCACATATAGAAAGAAATGCATGGGATTCTTCTCACATTGTTTAGAGAAAAGAATTTGCAGAAAGAGAGCAGAAAAAAGTGAATGTTTTGAAAGAAGGTGGGGGCTGAAGGAAAACATGTAATTTTTTCATATTTGCTCCTTTTCCAGAGCATATTCGGCACCTTTACCATTCTTCACTATTAGGGAAGATTGGATTAACCACAAATCCTTGCTATATATATGTATATATATATTTTTTTTTTCCAATTGATGTTCTACAAACATCTAGTCTTGTTATACTGCTCATAATTTGTGTAATTCCTTTAGTTTAACAGCCAGACAGCTTAAATAATTTTGATTGTAAATAATGAGAACAAGATTCTATCCAGTTCTACACTTAAAATCAGAACTCTTCAGACAGCTTTCCTTGTTTGTATTAAAATTTGTCTGGGATTATTCTTTTCTTCAAAACAATTGTTTGTCTAGGTCCCCTTTATATACAATTTATTTAGTTCTTTCTCCAGTTCAGTATTTTTCTGTTTTTGTAATGATGATTACAAAGACTGAAGAATGACAGTGACATCTCTTGCATTCTAAATATAATTATTTTTATTTCTTATAAGAAGTTATAACTTTTTTTTCTATAGAATTCCATAGCTTTCCTATTTTTATAGCATTCAGGGCCACAGGAACAGTCATTGTGACATCATCTTCCATGCAGCATAGAATAGCAAAGCATCTTTTGTAGACAAAGGAAAGCTTTTGTATGACTACTCACTATCTGTGTATAAGCTAACAGTGCTCTCAAAGTACCTTACAAACTGGATTCAGCCAGCTCAGTCAGAAATTTTATTGAAACCATACTGGAAATAATACATCTTGCAGGAGTGGGAAGAACCATTCTTCCAGAAACATAAACAACAATAAAAAAATCCCTGACTAACTATGAGTCAAAAAAACCTTCTGCTTTCTATCTCCTTTTACTCATTGTACTGTACTGAGCAAACTGTACTAACCCAGATGCATAAAATGTACCTCTGAAATCATATTTCTCTGCTAGTGTAAATCCATCTTCACTTTGGGTTGAGCTATTGAAGCTCTGCATTTGTAAAAGATATTTGAACATCTTATGTTGAGACCAAAGCAAAAAATCACAACTTTTTAAAATCTTCAATTGCAACATTTGCAACATATGCAACATTGCAACTTTGCAATAGAAGTCTGTTAGGAGAGTGCACCTCAAAAATTTCATTCTACGCTTCTTTTATTATGCTTTCCAGAAATGGATATAGAGTTAAGGATTTCTCTTTAATGTGTGAAGGAAAGACTCTTGCAACTCCTCCAGCCCCATGAGACAGAGCTTGTAAACCCAAGGACTTGACAACTTTGCCCACAGTGTTTACAAGCACCCCATTGGAAAAAGCCTTTCTTGGTATTTATTATCTGATCTGTCAGTTAATCCAAAGTTCATCTTTCTCATTGAAATGGGGAAAAAAAGTGAGAGAGATGAAAGCACGTTAGATTTTTTTTTTTTATTTTTTAGAAGTCTTAACAAGATGCTTCTGAAAACCCAAGAGGAAAGAAAAATCTAACTTAAAGGTGGAAAGAGAATGCAATTTTGCAGAGTTCTAAACCCAAATCTCCTGCTTAACCCTTGATTTTAGACAAACATGTTCCTTATTGCTTCAAAGAGAAGCTGTGATGTTGGAAGCACTAGGTATGTCAGAACATCCCATGCATGTCAACTGAATGTAAATAGAGAAGTAGACTGTCTCATCAGAGTAGGCATGACAAGATGCCTGTAGATGGAAGGGTTAAATAGTTTTTTCTTGATGTTTACTCCTTTAATTGCATGAAATTCAATGCCTGTAGTAGAATGAAGTGAGGTTATGCACCACTGTGAATAAATGACAGAAAAATACAGATACCTTTTCTCTGAAAGGCAGAGTAGCAGTCTTGTCCAGATGTCACACTAATGTTTGGGGTGGAACAAAACCATACCATTGCTTGTTTGCCCAAATCTTTGTATTATTTTCCTCCTTATTTTGATTTAAATGATAACTTGAAGAACACATTGGTAGTAGATAAAATGTATATTTATACTGTATTTTTAAAAACTGTGCTTAGATAACACAAATAATTTTAAATTAATGTCAAATCTTGGCGTGTATGTATTGCTCATTGAGGAAGACTAAGTTACTGCTGGTAGAGTCAAAAAATAAAATCAGGAAGAATTGGATAAGAACAGTGAAAAGAACTTAGAGTGGAGAAAGCAATTCAGAGAATTCTCTTCTCCAATCTATGCAAAGTAATTTGTGAAAATGAGGATTCTGAGTATATTCCAGAAGATGCCAGATAAAGAACTCTCAAATTGAACTGAGAGACCTATCTGTATCACCTAAAAAACTCTCTACATCCATCTCCCTACAGAGTTCACTCTGGTTCACTGTTTCCTTTGGTGCTATTGTCTGCCATGGGGTTACCATCAGAGAACACTGGTAGGCAGTACTTCCCTTTAACATCTATTTTCAACGGCCTAAATTGGTCTTCATAGGATTCCATTGTGCAAGCTGCAAAGAAACTTGTCTTGTTGCCAGCTAGAACTCTGAACTACATGTCTTTCTTTTCTTCACTGTTCTTTTTTTGGTTCACAAGCAACCTCCTACCAAAAGCAGAATCTGCAGAAGAGACTACATCCAAGCAATAATGCAATGAAAAAGTATGAAGAGAAGCCCAGGTGGCCACCTTGCAAATTTCCAATGTGGAAGCCTTCGACCTCTCCGCCCAAGAAGCAGCTATAGTCCTAGTGTAATGAGCTTTACAAACCCTGGGAGCCTCTTTACCCTTAACTACATACGCCTCTCTAATACAATCCCTTAACCATCTAGCTAAGCAACTCTTAGAAGCCATTTGACCCCTCTTAAGACCCCCTAAGAGTACAAACAATCTGTCAGAAGATACGAAATCTTTGATTCTTCTGTGATAAACCCTAAGTGTTCTTCTTACATCCAATTTATGCAGCCATTGCTCTTTGTCATTGCTGAGTTTAGGGAAAAATGAGGGCCAAGAAACTGTCTGGTTTAGATAACACTCAGATGCCATCTTTGGGACAAAAAAAAAATTTAAAAAGAGGAACCATCCAAAGAACGACTTTATTTCTGATGGAACTTTATACATGTTCTAAGCACCAAAATTGAAGTACTGTGGAATATAAAACAAAAAATCAATTGACATTGAAACAGCTATACACATAAACACACTAGTTGACACAAGCACATGAAAAAAACCCATTATTTTTGTAACTCTGTGTGAGTTACATAGATTAAAAGTCTCTCTGGAATACTGAAAAGCAACCAAAAAATAAAGGAAACAAGTACAAAGCTTCTGTCTGTGCAATGCCTAGGGGAACTTTAGGTGACTTGGACATTCATCTACCTTTCATGAATCGGCCATCTTTCCCTAATTTGCCAGCAGTACTACTTGCTGAGTACTGACACTTCAGATATCCCTCACTGCAGAGAAAGGCTGGATATGACCAACTCAGCTTTAACCTTTTGAGACTACAGGTAACTCTCTAGTACCATCAGCACACACTTTGGACTAGGCTTATTTGCTCTGCTTCTCAGGCTGGTTCTGCACCTGTGCTATGCTATAAACCTGACCTTTGCACCCAAATTAATTTAAAGCTGCTTCAGACATATCTACACTCTTGACTCTGTCAAATTAAACAAGATTTCTAGTAATAAGGCTTCTAAAGAAGTACAGAAGATGGTCATTGCATCATCCATAATGTGTTATCATATGCTATCATAATGTGTTCTGATGAAAATAAAACAAGGATTCTAACCAATCTTTCTTACCAAAAAACTCAGCCATCATAAGTGAAAATAGTAAGACTATCAACCCAATATAGGACATTAACAGAGACAATCTTAAATCCCTTTTGGTACTTAACACAACCTGGCACTACTGGGAACATAACTTTCATTCTCCCACATCAAATCATCTTTCACTTCACTACAACTGAGAGTTCCAACAATACGAAATTAAAATAACACCATAAACCTTTCTTCTAGTCAGGCCTTTTGTTAAAAATTTCTCTGGACATGTCCTCTTTTCACATACTATCTGTAAACATGTCACTGAGCAAAGTGTTGTGAATAGAACCACCTGGTCAGAACAGCAACTCAAAAAATAAAAGTATGTGTGAAGACTTCATTAAAAAATATTTACCCTCACTTGTTCTTCAGGGTAAAATGAATTCCATGGCCTTTTTTAGAATGTACCTTCTATCCACAAGACTGCCTCCTACAAGATCTAATAATATTTCCCATTCAGATTTAAGCAGAGGTACCAATTAAGAACCGACTTGCTACAGACATGATTACTCTAAAAGAACATTTCTCAAAAAATGCCACTTAACACTCTTTGGAGAAACAGTTCTGGATGCAATTAAGCTTGGAAAAATGCCTGCAGGATAATTTTTACTTCCTGGAAAGTAAAATATTTCTTGCTAATGTTGGAATCTTTAAGTTCTCTGGAGACGACATGCCTTACAACATAGTCACATAAGTATCAAATAAATTTTCCATTCAAGGCTTTTTGAATTTTATTTTACACTTTCTCACATAACACAGTAATAAAAAGTACATTTATCATTGCCCTTACTGAACATATACATGAGGAGAACTCCACAAGTTTATTCTAACACCTCTTTGTAGAATCAAGGCCATTAAACATGAATTACAATGTATAATAGCTTAACATTTCTTGAAAATTAGTAAAACCAAGTGACTAAATGAGCCAGAAATACACTGAAGTCAGTAGCAAAAATGGAAAGTACATTATTAGAGATTTGATGTATATTCTAAAAATATATAGGTTAACCTGTATTTCTTCATTTTAGAGTGTCAATATTACAGGTGAAGAATACATCAACAAAATGTGTGCCTTGGAACTCCTATTATTTAATATTTTTATTTTTGTCAATTCAGTATTCTGAGACCACATCATTCCCAAAACACCTTTCTCCTCAGCCTGCAGCTTCATTATAGAGATAGTGAACATTTGACTTCACGTATCCTCTCTCTCCCTGAGCAGCCTGGCCTCATTTCTGGTCTGATCTTTTGCTGCAATAGAATCAAAGCTCTTGAAACCACTTGTCTCTCATGACTTGGAGTCTCTACTGGCAGAAGCAGCAGAGTAGAAGAATGTTTATGAGCACACTCCTGCAAGGCTTTATTCACACGAATTTTCATGATACCAGGGTCTCCTGAATACACTTAGATGAAAAAAAGAGTGAGCTTGGAACATATAGCAAATGTAAACCAGAAGCTTGATCATTTTACTGATGTAGAGCCTCCTGTAACACACCCACCAAAGCCAGTAGGATAAGCACGCTAGTAAACATAGTACATATGAGCAAGTGTGAGACATACAGGTTAAACAAGGACTGTATTTTTAAGCAGTTAGTTCTACGTACATGAAGATCAACTAAACTGGTAATTAAGTCAGTGCTTTTCTCTCTTGAAAAAGGCAGCTTACAAGGACAAGCTCAGAAAAAGTCAGTTTCAAAGAACTCAAACTCCAAGTATTGTGTCCTGTGTGAGACATAGGATTTTATAGAGAATCTAGCAGGAGATATCTTGTTACACTATTTAATAGTTTTTCATCATGGCTCTCCACCAATATCTACAGTTAGTACATCACATCTTTATACAAGAGTGATCAGTTATTTTCTCCAAGTCATTGTGCTCAAATGTAAATCTGCACATTTCAAAAGCTTTTTCAGTGGTAACACATTTATTTGAAAAATATGATGACATAAATTAGGTAACTAATGTTTAAAATAGCATAAAATTATTCTTTTGCACAAAGTAAACTAATAGATCAGGACAAACATTCATTACCTTGAACATTCTTATTCCTCTCTGTAAATGAAGGCAGCAGCAGAATTTCTGTAGAGAGCTCTTCAATTTTTTCTTCCATTAATAAAAAGAGTTTGATAAGTTGAGAAAGACATTTGAGTTGATATAAGGTTAAACAGAAGTTCCGTCCTTTCCTGTGGTATTCTTGGGAGGCTATTCAAGTAAAATTATAAAATAGCTTTTATTATAGATGAATAAAAAAAAGAACCTGCAAAACCGATTATGTAAGCCAGTATAATGTAACAAGCAATTAAATTTTTGTTATAATGTATCTTTTTCTCATTATAAAATACTGTTACATTATTTTTTTTCTAAGTCTTCAGCACTTCTGAATTATCTGTGAGGCTCCAATTGAATTCCAGGTTTTGTAATTCATTAACTAGGATTTTTCCCATGCAATGGATCTACTCAGAAGTGTTCTCACCTGTGTTTTACAGAAAACCCACTGTGTTGCAAAAGCCGAAAAGGAAAAAACCACATCATTACTGTATTTTAATGGTTTGGGACATCACATCACTTGCCACTCTGCAAGTCACCTTGTCTGTTTAACAATCTGCTAGCACAATACAGCTGATGAATATGACATTTGAGTGAAAGAAACATCAATCTGACACTCCACAACTTTAAATATGTGGGGTTTGAAAACAAGTGAGACTGTCAGAGAGCAAATATCAGCAAGCATTACAAGCATTTGGTATTTAAAAGAAGAAACCGAACATTTTATTTTGAAAGGTTAACACATGCACTCATAACATATAATCATGTCACATCAACCAGGGAACTCTGATTTCAGCACAGTCAGACTATAAAGGACTGTGAAATGTTTCAAATCCAGTATTACCAAACCACATGGATTTAAGTGCTTTAATTTTATAATGTCTTTAAATGTAACAAATTTGCACTTCTATGGAAACTGTGGTGAGCTGATACCATGCTCCTACACAGTTCTGTTGCAGATATAACATCAGCAGAACAGTTAATCTAGAAAGTGTCACAGGGAGAGCCAGATTCCTTTGAAAGGGAAACTCTGAAAGATGAAAACAAAAAGAAATAGATTGAGATGTACTTTTATGTGTCAAATCTTCTTTCTTACCTTTGTAAATTCTAAGTACTTTGTACCTTCCTTTTCCCTCAAAGTTCCAAAATATTTTTTAGGCATTCACAAATCACTTTTAAACAGACATAGATCTAAGTAGCAGAGCTGAACTCTGAATACTAATTCTGTAATTTGCTATTCCAGTTTTGCAGCCTTAGAGACTGGACTGCAAGTTTTGCATCCACATCTGAATTTCCTCAAAGTTCCAGATGTATTCATGTTAGTCACTTGCATTTCTAAGAATGTCAAAAGAGTTATGCATAATTGCCTCTGTTAGTCTCTTTCCTCTCTGAATAATGAGTAAATAAAAAATCTACCACTGGATTTCTAATTTTAAGTCTTAAACCTACAAAAAAATCACTTTCTGCTATTTAGACGATTTTACTCTTTATCTGAAAACTACAGAATATAATCTGAGTTTAACCACCATGAAAAGACTGCCTGAGTATGCAATGTAAGAACCACAAAACACATAATAAAAATGAACAGAACATTAGTTCTATCTCCTATAATTTGAAAACCCTGTGATGCTTCTGCTCCATCTACAGAAGAACAAGGAAACCATCCACTTATTTGATTGCCTCAAATGATATTTTCCTTTCAGACTGAAAGTGGCTGTAGAAGACAAAGGTTTACCACAGTAAGGCTATTTTTAGAATACATTACCAAACTCAGAAGAAGTAAAAACTTGTACTTTCAATGATCTTTCAGAATACAGTTCAGTTTTATTGTTTCTCAGAAATGAAAACTCATTTATTTAGTGCTTGATGTCCAAGTAGTGTGCATAGACCTGAGCATCCAAAGATTGATTAAAAGGCCTTATATACATCCAGATCATTAGGTTTAAAATACTAATGGCAGCATTTAATTTAGAAGACCACTGACCAGCCTGCTTAAATAAGCACATCACCGTCCATGTTTTGGCAGAGTAGAATAAAAAAGCACTTGTATACTGACACTGTTCTGATTGGACAACCAGCCAATGGATGACATAGAGAACATTTCAAAACAGGTTTAGAACTCTCGTAGAAGATTGTCATGCAGAGAACATGTGTCCATGTGGACAGATGGGAAATAGACATGACCTCAGTAACATCAACCTGTTTGGAGGAAAATTGGCCATATTCACAGAGTGGACCATGCCTACCCTGAAAATGTTACTGAATGGATCATGACTTAGAGTGTTAGGTCAGAAAACTAATATAACTCATTTACCCAGCTGACACAGTATAGCAAGAGAAACACCCCCCCATGATGAAAATAGTCTGAAATTGCTGTTAGCATCCTATCCAATCCACAGAGGACCATACACAGAATGGCTGAAAGCTCATGAAGCTGATCTCAGCCAGCCACAAATCAGTTAAGCAATGGCATTCCAGTCTAACTGCAGGATAGAAAGGAAATGGAGTAAGTTACATGATACAAACCAACTTCCTTCCTGAACCACCTGCAATTTACTACTGTCATTCTTCTAAATTTGATTTTTTTCTGCATTGTCTGACTTTAATCCATGTAGTCCTTGTACAAGGAAATAGCTGCAGCAGGATCTTTGGATACAGACAAACATCAACAGTACCTCATAGCACCTCCTAACAACAGGACATGTTGGCTTCCTGCAAAAGCAATGCCTAGAGAGAATAATTTCTAAAAAGGGACAGAAAGGCTGCTACAGAGGCTATAGAGAGGTAAAGTGCATTCTGCAGCCTCTGTCAGTGTGCCAATGAGTTAATTTTGCGCATACTGCTCAAAAAAAGGTTGAGATCAGGACCTAAACAAACACAGAGAACTAAGAAAAGGTTCTGAGCTCCTGAACATAGCCCCAGGCTTCCATCTCTGCAAAACAAGAATCACACCAATACTGCTGTGCAAAACCAATGCCTATGCTGATGATTCCTAAACTGCTCTGGAGGCCAAATCTGCTAGCAGAAATACCCTAAATCAGAAAAATAAACTATCTTTAGCTACACCAGAAAAGATTCAAATCAAACACAGTGTCAGGCACCACTGAAGTCTGGAGGAACAGAGAGTCAAGAATGATAATACAGCCTGAGGACAGGCTCCTTGTCAGCATACAGATACAAAGTAAGGCAGACCCTGAGATGATAGCTTTCAACCAAGACTCTAGATCATCAGCCAAGTTCATGGTGATGACACAAATCTGAGTTCAAGTCAGGAAGCTAATTCACCCTTTTGAGTCTGGATCTGGTCTGGTGAAGGTAACCACAGGTCAGGCACAGTTCAGTGACTACTCAGTGGAACCATAATGATAAGGCAGGTTCAAGCTCAAGGTAGGAAAATTGAATCAATGAGGTCCACAGCTCTGGGGGAAATGAATGTCAGGACACCTGTGATGTAGTTCAAGCAGGGACTGAGGACCCAAGTGCAGCTGAAATAGCACCTGTGATGTAGTTCAAGCAGGGACTGAGGACCCAAGTGCAGCTGAAACAGATCTCCTCAGTGGGCTGTGGTGTAGGTCCCTGAAAAGGCTGGTCAGGGCCTTCAGGCTCACTAGAGCGCATAAGGCTTTGCTGCATAGCTTTTAAGGAACTTGAGTTTTCAGATGAAAACCTTAGAAAAACTGGGACACTGTCTTTCTGCTTCATGGAGGACAGCACAACTATTTTGCTAAGATGAGAAAAGAGTACTTGAGGTTTCTGCTATCTAGACTGCAGTTCTTTCTGGGGGATAGGACGGAGAAGACAAAAAAATGACTTAACTTGAATCTGCTCTGCATTTATTTGTAGCAAGTAAACAAATCTTGATGGTTCATTGCACAAAACTGGAATGAAGCAAAGGAATAAGCTCAAAACTTTCATGCAATAAACATCTCTGCATTTAGATAATCTGTACTCATGAGTTTGTGCCACATAGAGGCAGAGGGGACCTACAGGATATTTACTTTAGTCAGAAATGTTGGTTTACTACCCCAGCTATCAAAAAACAGGCACCAGAAGTCTGTCAACCCAAATCTGTAATCCAAAAGGTTACTCATAGAGAGCTTTTCTTACAGAAAAAGAAGACGCAAGTAAAACCAGTACTGGATATCTATTAATTTGTGCAAGATTTGTGTGCTCGTGTCAAGGCAGTTGACACAGTTATACAACACTGGAGAAACTAGGGGTACTATTTTCAGGTTTGGTCTTTCATGTTAGCAGAATGTATTGGAGCTGAAGAAATTTTCCTAAGATCTGAAGGACATGCCACCCTTGTCTAAGAATAAAGCTGTCCATTTCACCAGAGACCATTTGGCTGGATGTAGCTGGACAGATGGTAGCATAGAATTTCACTTCACCAGTGATGAAGTTGAGAGGTGCCCATATGAATTCTAAGACAGATAATAAGTTAATTAAACCATTTTTCAAGCAACACGAAGTGAAAGACATTCTATAAAACACTTGATTATTGTACATGACCTTCTCTTAAGTACTCAAATTCAGTAGCAAGGTATGTGCCTTTATCTTAGCACTTTTAAAGATTTTTCCCCCATCTCTGAAAGGAAGACACATGAGAAATAAGGCTGAGCTAGATCTAGATGACCTATGTATATCTGCTAACTTGTGATTTTATAGCAAGTTTCAAAAGTGATACTTTCCTCAAAGCTGTAGCTCTTGAAACCATTAAAAAAAGTGTTCCAACTCCCTTGGTTATAGTCTGGAGGCACTTAAAATCTCAAAAGGCATAAGAAAACATGTATGAATGAGACCCATAAACTAAATGTAACTTTGTTACTATTTTCTTTTTTTTTTTTAATGAGCATGGTACCTCAAATGTTTTAAAGAATTTTGAATTCACAACATCTCAAAAACTGATTGCCTAATTCTAATAATTTCAACTCATCCAGGCATGTGATACAGTAAAGTATGGCACAGAGATACCTGCACCAGAGGTGAGCTGGCTCTAAAGAATAGCTACATTATGACAGTGTTGCTCTCAGATTAATTAGCCTTTACTACTTACTCTGCAGAGCCACATGGCGAAACTGCTTCTGAGACTTATGGTGGAATCATTGGAAAGCAACCTGATGACTGTTTTCTTCAGTGATTACAGTGGGGATTTCCCCCTCAGCAGGAACTAAGGGTCTAAAACCCTCCTTAACAATTATACTATCAACTACCTTCCTAATACACAATACATTAAATATCATTCATCTGTCCCCATTTCTAAAACTTGATCTATAATATGGTTCTACTACAGACACAAGTAGGAAATGTCAGGAATTTCATTCAATAAAGCTATATAAGGAAGAAAATAAAAAAATAAATAGTGCAATATTAAATTTAAAATCTAACTACAACCTGCATACATAATAAATGGAATTACCATTTTGCTAAAATCCAAGAAGAAATCACCCAATAAAGCAAAACAAACTCAGCTGCTGACAGTCACTGTATATATGGGTATTCCAAGAGGTAAATTTTCAAAGTCATGCACAGGGAGTTACATACATAAATTCCATAAACAATAATGTGTTCCTCAGATCTCACTAGTATTAACTTTTAAGTGATGCTATAACTATTAAAATAATCTTGCATTTATGACAGCATTTATCTGCATACTATCTCCTAAACAGAGCTTGTATATAAGTTGTATTATTCTTTCATTTGCATTTAGTAAAGATATATTCCATTTTTATGGACATCTGCTCACAGTTTTCTCAAACTGCATGTTGGTATACAATTTTTAATGCAACTTCTAGGTTTAAATAACTGGTATTGCTTGATATAATCAGTAATTTGCTTATACTGTAAAAAGCAACGTAGTATTTCTGCACAGCAGATGCAATACATGATATTACACAGAACTAAATTATTACAAACAGTGCCAGCAGTTTTCTATACACAGCACTTAAGATAATTATAAAAAATCATCTTCATTACTGCAAGCTAGCATTTTTTTAACAGTTTAATTTGGATAGTTACAAGATACATTCAAGTCATATGGATACAATTACTGCAAACCCAAGAAGCTATAAAATGTTCCTAAACAAATCCCTTTGACCCTGTTAATGTCTGCTTCTTATTAATCTAAGGCTACATTGTTTGTAACATGAATTTTTATGGAATATGAAAAAAAAGGAAATCCCTAAACAGTTGTTATTGATTCCACCATTTACTCACTCAAAGATAAGTGCCATTTACAAAGCAGAACAGATGCAGACGCTGACAGAAATGTAAACAATTGTTGCATGGCTTACTGCCATATTCTATGCCAATACATTAAATTCCAAGTGAAGCACATTTCCCCTATAGATTGCACTTATTGCCACTTCATTTCCTATGTGCTCTCTCTACTGCTGTGCCTGGCACTAAGCTATTTTCAGTTTGTTGGTGACCCCTGAGGCCTAGTCCTACCTCACATAGCCATTAGAGAAGGGAATTGCATGTGTCTGACATGGTCTGAAACCAATTATTTGATATTTTCTTCAGAATGATGCCCAACTCTGTTGGGAATGAGCAATCATGAAATAATTTACCTCCTGATTTAATTTTTTTCTGCACAAATTAGTTATAATCTGAGCTAGCTATACACAGCTGCTTGTATCTGTCTTATCAAGATTCTACTTGAAATAGCGAAAAAGGAAAGGAGAGAGTAGAGCTGAATAGAATAAATTGGGGAATCCTGCTTTAAAAAGGCATTGACAAATCAGATAGACTGATCACATGGCATTTTTTGTCCCTTAAAAAAAAAAAAGTCACAGATCTAAAAATGGTAAACATTTTCTTATTAGACATCTCCATTACTTTGCAAGTTTCATAAATGCTTACACTACACATCCATACTGTGCATGTGGCAAAAAATGCAGTGAAGTAAGAGATCTCAACTAATGTATGAAAATGATAAGCTTGCATAAATTTGCATATATTTAATTGACTGTCTCTCACAGACATGTCACTGCCAGAGACCAAACAATCTCAGTGAAAACAACACAAACTTTTTGAAAGAGATTCACTACACATGAAACTGATTAAAATTTAAATTTTTAGATTTTTTAAAAATTTTATTTTTATTTGTTTTATTGATTGAAATTTATTAAAATCTGCTCCATAATGTCTTCCCAGTAAAATGAGATCAGTTTTGACCTCATAGTGTAGGTTGATTCCATGCCAGGTCACTAGACGTTTGCTACCAAATACCAAAGTCCTTTATGAACATTGCACGGGTAGGTTGGCCAAAATAAAATCTTTAATTGTAAATCATGTTTACTGACCAACTGATGAATAAAAGGATCAACCAGTGCTGGAAACACAGGATGGAGAACAGGAACATCAAATCACACTCTAACTTCAAATTTATGTTGTCATCTTAAACAAGTGATGTCACAAATCTGACTCCTTGACAGCATACAGCTCCTTTACAACCCTGAGGAACAAACTACAGACACTTTCAGAAGCACTCTGAGGATGAAATGCCTTGTAGTCATGTTCAAGAAAATTACTTTATACACAAATACCTATCTCAGTTTGCTCTGAAACTGAGACTCAACCTCCTCCTTAATTCTCAAAAGTATGCATAACCTCTAACAGATTACAAGACATTCCTACCATACACTTCAATTCCTGGTTGACAGTGACACTTTAAACAATTATTCTGTTTCTGAATTAGAACTAATCAACTGACTGGTCCATTTAAGAAATTTAGCATCTGAAATCCATTAATTTTTTTTATAATTATCAAAATAGCAGACAGTTTTAAATCATCCCTTCAACTAAAATTACTTTAAAACTTGTACACAGACAATAGTTGTAGCTGTTTCTAGCAGTTTTTTAGGGGTATTCTACAATTAATAATTTCTTCTGAAGTAGTAACTATTACCAAAAAGTTCGAAAACTGCAAGAAATACCTTATGACAAAATTATGCTCTCAGTAATACTTCTCAGAGATCTGAAAAAATATTTTGGCCTTGCCAATGACATAAACTGATTCCACAAGCATTTTTTGATTTTTCTTGCCTACACTGTGGGCTGAGGGAGTTATCACATTCTCTGAAGTCTTCACAACTCACATACAGAAAACACCAAAGTAGAATGTTTTAAGAATGTATAAAAACTAAGAAAGCCTGCTGAAAATAACTGAAATTAGCACCTACACTGAAACAGCAGTCTTTAAAGAACTCTAAAAGTTGATCTTCCTCAGTCTTCACTGAAAGATAAATTAAGGACTGCCAGGTCTGTCAAACCTTCTCATGAATTCTAACTTTCATAGGATTTGCATGTGTTTCCCTGCAAACCATTTTATAACACTTGGCTGATAAAAGACAATTCCAATATGTATTTGAAAACACAGTAATCAACATATTTACTTTAATCTAGCATGCATTTTTTTAATGCCTGCAAATGTATATGCCTGCTAGCTGAATTTCAATGCTTCTGAATCTACATTCACAGAGGCTGGGTCTCGCATAGATTGGTTCATTACACTGGAACTACTCTACTCAGATTAGATTGTTAGAAACCTTCAAACAATCAGTAATTTCTATCATGTGTTCATCCCATCCCACAGTGCAAGCTTCCATCAGCCAGAACCACTGTGCCTGAGAAGCACAGGGCTGGTTCTGCCAGGTGCAGCTGGGCTGT
>JANRMJ010000079.1:44230136-44246537 GCA_025584955.1 Alethe diademata
AATCTGGAATTAATTAACAACTAGCCTGGCTTTATTGTTCAGTTCTTAGATAACCTAGGGGAGGAACTCCAAAAGAATAAACTAAAATTATATTTGCAAACCTATACATGTGGTCACATTTTTAGTTGGTTTTGAAAATTTTGTTCATAAATACTAGCCCATACCTTTATTTTGAAATATTTAAAATCTGGATGAATGTGTTTATTGCCTATAGCCTTCTCTAAAATTGTAATGTGGTGAAACCTTTTCTACTGCCTATGTCAATGCCCAGGTTTCTACAAAAAGCAAGCATCAAAAAAACATCACATGAATAATTCCTTAATTTATTACAAAAGCAAAATTTAAATTTATTTTTGTGGAAAATGAGAATAAATTACACCACTGAATCTAAAAATCACAGATGTTGCTTAAATGAAATATTCAATGTCAGCTTGCAAAAACAGTATGCTTTTCCACAGAAAATCTATCCATTAAGATGCTAGACATATAATATGCATCCCTGTCTTTCTCTTAATAAGACAATTCTAACAGTTAAATCACACTGATACTAACTTCACAAACCCCCACTGACCATTTACTGTTTACAGTGAAGATTTGACGGTGGTACACTGAACTTAAAAATCCAATTAAGTGTAGTAGCCCATATGTTGCAGACATACATCATGTTACAATGGGGTAACAGTGAAAAAATTTTTACCCATTTTAGTAAGATAACCATCATAAATATGACTTCTAAATACTGATGGTCAACTTTAACCAGCGCACACTCAACCTCTTGTTTATGTGCTTACAAGCTGAGGGTAGCAGAGATGGTATTACAGATAGCACTGGTATAATTCAAAAGCATCTTGGCACCCGTCATTTATTACAATGATGATCAGGGCTTGGAAGCTTCTTATCAGAACTGGTACCAGAACAGAGATAATTCTGCTGTAATACACATGATGAAAATGACAAGACTTACAAAAATGTTTCCACATTCTACCCATGTTTTCCAACAACCAAAACAAACACCAAGCTGTAGAAATAAAACAAAGCAAAAACCAAAGCAAGACAAGCAACAGCACTTGCTTCCTATGATGCCATACAGTCCCCCCTTTCCAAATTTCATCCTAGTTAGCTCACTCCTCAAAGGGTGCCAGTGCTGTATTTCACTTTGCCACCTTTGTTAGAATCCCAAAGAATTTTTGAACTTTTATTTCCAGAAAGTAGCTGGCTTAAATTCATTTACTGCACATACTGACTGGGGAGACTGACAAAAATGAATACAATGCCACATCAGAGGCTTTTGGAGAAGCAAATTACTTTAATACATCACTTTAAATGCATAACTATAAGTAATGATTTATCAGATGATGTTCTGCCTTCTTATTTATGATTATTGATGAAGGTATCAAAAATCCACACAGTTTCTGAAGCCTAGAATTTCCATAGCAGAGGAATCTGTGATTTGCTGGGAATCTTTTCAGCCCTCAATAGATGGGAAAAGATTGAAATGCTCTGGAGATGAGTCTTCTTTATTTTTTTAGTGAAAGGCTGTATAATATATTTTCTGTATGACTGCAGCAGCTGTCAGGAATAGCATCTCAGTTCAGCTCTATTATGGGAGAAGCAATACCCCATCCCATGGCATTGAGATACACTGAGGGGCTAGTACTGATTGACAGCTTGTCACCATGACGTCTTATTCCATCTCTGTTATGGAGAAAATTAATGTCACACCACCAGCCTTATGACTCGCTGTCATCTTAGAACTGCTCACCTTTTATCAATGCTCTAAATAACATTTCAAGCCCATCGTCTCACAGTGGACAATCTGGTCAAGGGACATTAAATCAGATGACTGTGAAATGTCATAATAAAAATGGAATGCTAACAACTTCTCTAAACTAGCTCCTCTGGTTTTTAAACTGTGACAAGTGGGACCATGAGTTCAGCACACCAGTTCTGAAAAGGTCATACAATCTCACTTGGTCTGTACCCATTAATGTGCCCCCCTCCTCATCCCAAAAGGAATTAATCTTTTCAGACAATTGTGGTAAAATAATGGTTCAAACAGTAATGCCTGTTTAATTTGTAAGGCTCTGATGTTCAGCTACAAATGGTTAAGTGACAGTAATAGAGTAATTTTCTAAGGCTATTTGATCGGAAGGCAAGGTCAGCTCATTAACTGTTTTTGGGGTAGAAAGCATGCAAAATACATTTCTTAAATGGAAGCTAGATTTTTTTAGGAGGAAATAAACCCAAAAATACAGCCATTCAACAAGGAACTCTACATCTTGCTAATTGCATGTGTCTTTGTATTAGTTCTGAAGTGCAGATATGAATACCAAAGTCAAATTGAACATCAGTGACAATAAACTACTTGAATTAAGTTAATCCTGGTAATTTCTTTCTTCTGCTGGTAATTCTAATAAAAACAAAAAATACGTAAATGTCACAATTTCCAGAAACACACAATGAGAAAATCATACCTCTACTATATTAATATCTTCCTAAAATGTGAATGTTTTCAAATGCATACACTGATGTAAATAAATGAACGGACACATATCCTTGTATTTGCAAGAAACAGGAATAAACCAGATCAATCTTATGCCACATAATTATGTTTTACACTGGGGACAAAAAATTGAGGATTTAGGAAAAATTATTAACAGTACAGTTGGAACATGTTTCTGTACTGCTACTAAAATAATCAAAACCATCAGTATCACTTGTCTGCCATATCATCACACAGAATAAGCCACAGAAATATGTTACTGTTGCTGCTGGTAGCAGGAACTATGGCATCTCAAAAACATATCCATCAAAAAAATTATTCTACTTAGAGACATCTATTTTGACAACCACAGACTGTCTTGGTGGATTCCAAAATGTGCAGTAACTCTTTTAATTGTAATTATTTTTCAGAGATGGTGGATGAAACCTTAGCCTTCAGTTCATTTTGGAATATTATATTTAGCCTCACTAAGTCACCTCTATTAGACTGTGTTTATGATAACACTATTGGTGTATGAGTTGTACAAGCATTAGCAGACAGCTGATTCAGTGGAGATAGAATAAATTTGCTGAAGCATACATCCTGCTAATCTGCTTGAAGAATATTGTACAGCATTAGTACTAGGACTTCATGTTATCTGCACAGCCTGATAAGGTACATCTTTATTAAATTCAGTTATTGAAAGGATGTCCGTCATGGAACAGGAATATTTTAAAATCTTAAAAATAAATTAAGCAGCCTCTTTGATAGTCAGAGCTGGGTTTAATGGCTGAGTGTCTAGAGAAGCACTTCTAAACACCTGGCAGCATTGTACAACAAAGGCTTTGTAATTGCAAGTGGAAATACCATTTTTTTCTTTTTTTCTTCGTGTGTAGTGAGACAGTTACTTTTAGTGATTTAGGTATTAGCAAATGCTGGAGTAAGAGCTCCCCTCTCTGTTCCTTTGATAAAACTACAAAGATTGTCTGTAATGTGAGGATGCTGAGAAATGAAAATAAATACTTCAGAATGTTTTAAAATGGAAACATTGTTGGAAATAGTTATTTTTATGTGCTTCAGCCTCTAATATGAAGATAAAAAATAAGTTTTCTTGCTTCTAACTGATGATCCAAAAAAAAGCTGAAAACCATTAGCACCTGAAATTACTTGGCATAAACGTTGCCTTAGACACTTTGTGCTTTGCAAAAATTATCTGCAAGGCAGTAAAATTACCTTCATTATCCAACACCATAACAAACAATTCAAATACAATTTAAAAAAAACTCCTTATTGTATGAAGAGCATTTGTAGTCTTCTTGATGTTACCTGTTCTGGCTGTTAAGTATTTGTATATTAATAACTAAATGATTGTCATTGGCTAGGTGTGATTAGAATAGAAGAGATATATTTAGATTTTTCCCCTCATTATAGTTATTTTTTATATATGCCAATATTTTGCTAACAAAAGATGAAAGAGAACTTCATACATATCTCTTCAGTATCTCCTCTCGCTCCTTCTGGTCCTCCAGGGAGTTGACGGAGAGGTCAGAGATGGTGACTGCTGCTGAGGCTGTGAGAGTGACCAGCAACACCAGGTATCCCTCTCCCTCCTCTAGCGGCATCTCCAGCTTGTGCGTTTGCTCTTTACTCAGGGTTGACAGGTCAATCTGGCACCTAGAAACACATATTCTCCATCAGCATGTGTTTTTTCTCACATCAAATAAGAGCACATTGGCTCACTTGCATTCAAATGGACAAAAAACCCAAGTAAGCAGAAACTCCTGCCTAGTTTCTGAAAAAAAATATTAATTTCTCTTCAGCTTTAACCCATGCCACTTCTTTTATTTTTTAGAGCTTCACAAACAATTTTGAAATCATAGTAAGAATGTAAAGACACTAGAGACAAGATTAGCTAATATTCCTTACTCAAATGCAGTCAATGAAATTTTTTAAAAATCCAGCTCACATGCAAATTTTACTTTTAATTACATCTCTTGTATAGGTACAAAACATAAGTTTTCACGTGAACAGTTTTCATTTAACAACAGTAAAAACCTTTTCTGAAAAAATAATATTTCACATGGACTTAATTGTGATGGCATAAAGATGACTAAGCATGGTTATGCACCTCCTAAAAGGCTTAGCTCTCATGCAGAAAGCTCCGTGTGTGTGTCAAATCCTCATGCTGGCACCCAGGGTAAAATCTGATGCCACAATCCACTATATAATAAAATGTCTCAGGCTGTAATGAGCAGGGACTACATATAACTGTGCAGAGCATGTACAGAGTGGCTGATGCAAATTTTCCCTGCAAATTTTTTTGCTTGATGCCTTTCTAAATAACTCTGGTTGTACCATACACTGAACTAATGAAGAACAATTCCATATGTGCCAACATATGACAGCAGAAACAGCCTTGCAACATCTTTAGAAATATAAGGCAAAGCACGGAAGGAAAAAGAGCATTTCTGCTACCCAAGAACTGACTATAATCTTTTAAATAAAACAATAATATCTTAGTGTTGATTAGTTTGTGCACAACTTAGATGTTTTAGTACTTTAATTTGTACAATGTTCAACTCTCCTAGACTGTAACTCTGAGCATGTATAGAAATTCAATATGTGTGTCAAATGTAATGCCAGCTTGCATTGGACAGGAATTTCTATGAAAAAGCACTATTCTGAATACTTATAGCATCCAAAAATGAATTTTGCCAAATTTTTGCTCTAAATAAAAACCCCAATAATATGGAAATAAAACAAATTTTTGTATTCTATGTATTTGTTAGCCACTGTATACTCTACTTTCAACAGTGCTTATTTAATGTGACAAGCACATGTACTATACGCCACTAATTCAGTAAATTAAACATCTAGCAAATGCTTTTCAAAAAATGTCAATTCATTTGAAGACAAAGACAATGTGGTCACTGCAGGGCCAATAAACTGAGAAAAAGGTGGCAGACATGAAAATATAGCCATTTAAGGAGAGGAAATAGCCAATTATGAGAATAAATGCAGCCTTGTAAAATGAGCATTGTGCTATCACACGCAGATCAGATTTACTACAGGAAAACTGTCTTTTGTTTTCCTTAAGACATTTACTGCCTGTTGTGCAGTTCACTTAACTAGTGAAAAGCTCATACAGTAACAAGATTCAATTACGTTACAACAAAAAAATTCAAACTCACATAGACACTGAGCTTTATGCTTTTCCTCTATTTTGAATTCTTTGTGATAGGGAGTGAGGAATTAAATAAGCAATAGTAAGGAAAAATAAAGCTGTTGCTATCAGTGCAGGCTGATATTCAATACAAGCTTCATACATGTACATAAACGGTCAAATTCTTATTTAGGACGCGGAGATGAATTTAAAGCCCTCCTTAAGAAAAGAAATATTGTCATCAACCATGCAAAACTTGATCAGTAAGTTAAAATACCCTTGGTATTAAATATTCTTCAGTAATTTATTTCAAAACGGATACCCCTCAAAAATAGGACCCAGCAACAATATTGAGCCTTCAACCAATAAACACTTAAAGAACCAGTCTAAACTCTCTTAAAATCAGTAAAAGAATCAGAAAGCCATTATGATAGTAATGGCTAGATAGACTATTAATGATAGACTAGTAATGCAGAAATAATCCACCCCTTAAAAACTAGGCAACAAAAGCTACCCCACATATATCCATCAGAAAAAAGCTGTGAGTGTAAAATTACAAGGTCTACATCAGGGCTACTAGATCCAATTTCTTCAATTTTTGAAGCTACAATACTTTAACTACATGAGTAGTCCATTTCTTTTATTTAGACTAAAAGAAGCAACTGACAATTTGATTTTACCTGTGCAGCTTTCCTACATCAATGAAATATTCCTAATAGCACATCTGGAACAGATTACCTGAGAAATATCTATCTATCATCTGCTTGATAAATCTTTATGAACAGGCCATAGCCAGCTTGTTATTTCCTAATATCATACAGAGGTAGGAAGTGATCTGGAAATTTTTTTCCAGTAAAAGCCTTAATCATTTTAAAGGAAAATTATTCTCTCAAGGACCCTCAGAAAATCTGATAAAAATATAGGGCTATTCCATTAAGGACTGTCACCTTTGCACTTTACAGAAGTCCAGGTTAAGAGCATCTTTATGCACACACAGTCAGGTGAAAGCAGATTTCTCAACCTATGCCAGGTGCTCTGCCCTGGCCTTGCAGGAGATGCAGCTTACATGGGCCTCACTTGAAAGTGCCGAGGCTCAAGGAGCACTCAGCACAAAGGCAACATATTTACAGCACATGTACTTCACTAAAATGGCAAGACTTTCCAGTCTACAGGCACTGTAAGAAAAACTGCATTTTTTCCCACTAGTAGTTGATTTTTTTTCATGATAAAAAATCAACTTCATTTGATCTCACGCCAAATTAGCCTGAAAACAAATTAAATATTTTTTTATTATTTTTGTTAATTCTCCTTCGTCCTAGATCTTTGTATGAGACCAAGAAAAGTGAAGGAGGTCTGGTTTTATTAGGGTATTACCTAAACATTAACCCTATCCTAGAATAATCTTGACAGACTCCAATAAGAAAACCACAAAACTCCTTTTGGTACTACATTTTCTTAGAAGGACTGAAGCTACCAAAAATAAGCATCTGTTTGGAAAATATCTCTTTTCCAAATACAAATATCCTTAGAAAGCTCAAGCTGATGTCCCTTTATATTTTACTGAAATTATATTCAAGTATTCCAAGCTTTAAAGCTTTAGCAATGCTGACTTTTATATCAGCTAAGATGTTCTCTAAAAAGACATTTGTTTCCTACAACTGTGTCTGCATGGAAAATAAAGATACTGTGAGGATCAAGGCAAACTTATATGCTACCATAACTAGTGCAGAATGAATGAGAAATTTTTGTCCCGTTCTCTGAAATTGAGTACCACAAAAAACCTACAGCCGTTTTGAGAAGGTCATAAGCTGCATATGATCAGCAAACGTCACACTGAAAACATGAGAAAACAGTAACTTCGTACGATCCTGTTTCTCAAGGAATTATTATTTACATGCTGCTGGTAAAGGCAAAGACGTTTTCCACCAGTAATGAGATCAGCCTGAAGAATTACTGACAAAAAATTGCTGTTAACTCCACAGACAGATTTCCAAGTATGAGTATAAAGTCATGTTGCTGGTAACAGTAGTTTTAGGTCAGTGGGAGTTTTTCTGTATCTTCCATGCTGCATGTCCCCTTCAGTGCACACTGGTTTCAGCACTTCAAGTGGTGGGCAGGAGCACTGGAACAATTTCCCTGGCTGGCTAGCCTTTTGGAAAGAGGGGTATGTATCCCACCTATCAGTTCAGCATCTGAACACTACCAGGCACCATGCGTAGCTGAATTTTGAGGTCTTGAGAGATCAGAAGGGAGAAAAACCACTGAAATGCATCAAGCTTATGTGCCAAAGTTACCACAGATGAATTGCTCAAAAACAGGGTACAGTTCCCATGGAGGAAGATTTGAAGGTTCAAGGGGAATCTACCACTTGTCTGAAACTGTGTTCAGTGTGTTAATCACACAAAATTTTAGAAATACATTTCAGATTTATTTTTAATTTGAATATATCTGGCCTTTGGTTCTTTTTATGTCTTTCCTTACCAGTTGAAAAACCCTTTAGTGTTTCATGTTTTCTTCTAGTGAAGGAACTCATACACTATAATCATATCTCTTCTTGATCTTCCTTTTGATATGCTAAATGCCTTCAGCTCCCTATACATTTCCTATGAACATATCTCCTACAGCCCTCAAATGACTTTTTGTAACTTTTCTGATCCAGTGAAATTCTCCTGCATCCTTTTTTAAAGTGTGGAAGGCAGAACTATATGTAGTATTTTATTATCAGCATGTCTAACTGGTAAAAATCACCTCCCCTCTTTAGTTCTAACAGAACCTGGAATGTAAGACTGTGTTGGCACCCTGGTGAAATATTCTTGCTAATGAATGACTTTCAAAGGTAGCGACATGACATAGAAGGCCTCTTAAAAGCCAGGTGGCCAGGCAAGTGAGAGACAGCAGATAGTGAGATCGTTTTCTCACATGACAAAATAAAGCATAAAAGAGGAACTGGCACAATCCTAAGTGATAGGGACAGAAAAGCACCACTCGGCTACAAACCAGGCAACTTAATTATCATCATGACTTGTTCAGGAACACAGATTTTTTAACTCCACTGTGATCTAGTTCTATGCTGCTCCAAAGGATGCCAAGGAGAGGCAACTGTGTGATTCCACAATTAGAACTGAGCTGGACACACATCAGAAGCAGCAAGGCATGAACTGCTACAATTTGTGAGACTCCATATCCTTTATGAACAGATTACAATGTTCCAGTAAAACCAAGAAACAAAAGGAGAGGCAAAATTTTGCAAAGCACTAGCAGAAAATGACACAATTCAACAACTGAGTGTTGACTGCAGTAATGTGAATTTCTTGGAAGAATCAGAGCGTGACATTTTTAACTGTAAAGATAATGAGAAAGAAATTAAATTATGGACTCCACAATGTGATGCTTGCGGTAAGTGGTTGAGAGGTGTTAGACTGAAACCAAAGGGGTAGGAGCCAGTGTCTCAGCAAAGTAGGACATTGACTAAGGACAAAAGTGGTGCTTAGCTGGGAAAGGTGGAGAGGATCCCTGGGCAGCTGGAAGAGGAGACCTCAGCAGGACCTGAAAAACAATGCTGACAGTTGCCACGTTGCAACACATGGAAGGCAGGAAAGAGCCCTTCAGCTTGGCTTAAGTCAGTCATGGTAACAGAAACATGAGAGCACTATGAAATACAATTTCACCAGCCACCAAGCAATGCCTGAATACAGCATTACTGTTTATTGCTTGCTCAAAGAAATACAGTCCACGCTACAATAACCTGCTGATGGATTTTGAAATGACAGATTAACTTTTTCCTAAGCAGAGTTCTTCACTACAGAATTACAGCTTTACTTTTGATATTGCCCAGGCAGAAATTATATACAATTGGTTTCTGACGTGATATTTCTTAGGTTGTCCCCATGGCACAACCACATACTACAGACTGTTAGTGCTGTCACCAGAGCAATTTCTCTGCAGCAAAATTAACACTTTCATCTGCTAAATCAGTCTACTGCTTAGATAAATATTATGTCTCCCTCACTAGTTGGCCCAGGAAATTTTGCAAGAGCTTTCACACAGCTCCAATCTGTGCCTTTCATAAATCATCACAAAACCCTATCTGTACTCTTGAACATTTTCTACACACTGCCATGCTCCTCATGTCTAAACTGGCCATTCCGTATTTCCATCTCCCTTCCTCTTATTTTGCCACTCTTCAAGAAGTAGACTTCCATATGTGAGGAGACCCAGGGTCAGAAGAATTCACAAACAGCCCAGCTTGCATGCAGCAGCACTCTGTATCTCAGCATACGTTGGAGAATGCTACCAATTTCGCATCAGAACACGACAATAACAACTATCAGTAAGAGTTGTAAATAAGAAAGTATCTGGTAAGAGAAAGTTACCAAAGATTTGGGAGCAAAAACAGAAACCCTTTTGGCTTTCTAGTAGAACAGAAGTGCCTCTGCATTAGTAAAGATGTGCTGAGACAGGAATAAATAAGCTATGGAATACCTAAAGGCCAAATATTGAGATGCAGTATTACATCTGTCTCCTTTTGACAACAATCAGAAATGGAGATGGCTCAGCACATCACAGGATTTTTTCAAAGGCATATCTGGCAGTAGCATTTCTAGATTTTAATTTTGCAGGCATAATCTTTATTTTACATCAAGAAATGTATCTGCAATTAATTAAACTTTAGTCATTGTGTATAATCAACAAACGATTATACACACACACTAGTGGTTGTGTGCTCTTCTATGTTTGCACAGAATTGCTGTAGCTCCCACGTGCACACAGTTCAAGTCAAAGTTACAACAGCATATTGACCATTATACTTACATTTTACTATAATACGTATTTCCAAAGTTCCACATGCAGAAATTTTCAAACTGCGATGCAAAAAACATTTTTGAAAGACCAGCATAATAAAGTACTTTTTATATTTCCAGAGGAAGCCATCTTGCTTACAGAGTTTTTCAAAATTAAGAAAACTTCAAGACTTGACAATTTTAACACTAACATGAACTTCACAAATACTATTCAAAACCTTCTTCTCAGGCAACAGAAAGTTGCCAATATTTTAATATAAATTACAGTCTCCACAACATCTCTGGAAAAAGATGTGTTCCTGTGAAGAAACAATTGCAGTAGTATATTTGGTGTCCTTCACCCAGCTTTACATGCATGTTGGAGTACTCATATACAACTCAATTCTCTATGATAATGTTCAGTCCCCCACAGCAAAATTACAAAAATGTCACTGGGGGGAAAAAACCCTGAACCATTAATACTTTGTAGTTTTGTACTTTTAAAATAAAATCTCACTTCAATTTAGAAATTTGATAGCATATTCCCATGCCTTCAGATTAATCAGAGATTCATAGTCATGTATGATTTGTATTTATATACACTCAAAAACCACTCTATGGTTGTTACCACAAAAAAAAAACCTAAAGAGACAAGGCATAGCAGATTAGGTATTATAAACTTAAATAGGCAACCTTCAGTATTTTAACTTTTGTATTTCATACCATCCATTATATGGATGCTCACAAAATCAATCTGAGTATTTGTGCCAATATATAAAGAGATTATAGGAAATTACACTTCCCTATAGATAAAATTAATACACAGCCTTAATGAATTCACTACATACAAGGTCTTCTTTTCTTAATTGCATCAAATCGGAAAAAATACAGTAGCATCTATAAATACCTATGAAAATACATATAGATGAAGCCAGCAGTAATTTCCTGGCCCAAAGTAAAAGCAAAAGTCAATGCCATTTTAAAGAAAAATGTGCATTTTTCCTACCAATTAATAATGCTATAAATCCCACTGCATTGGATTGTAAATAACGTCTCCTGAATAAAATTGCATGACACGGGATTTACTTACTCTCTATGTTCACAGAAACAACTTGTTCTCTGACAGCACTCATTTTTGGCAATTTATTGCAGCTGTCAGCAGCCCATTTGTTCAGATTAGTGCTATGCATAAAGGTGTAACAGTCATGAGGATTTATTAAGTGATTACCGTAAAGGTGACAGTCAAAATTGCCTTCAAAAACATAAACGATAAGAAAGTTAAATAACTACATGATAATTAAAATCACCTTCATTTTTATCTTACTATTACTACATTAACTTACTGCAGTACGTTTTTAATCACAGGAGCATATTAACTCAATATTAAATATAAATTATTTGCTCACAGCAAAAACATATGAATATTAAATATACTCACACTCAAAAATATATACACATACACATTTCTACTTATCAGATGAAGCAATAACTAATGCCACTTATGCAAGTCTATACATTTCTTTAAATGCAAGAAGCTGGCCCATGTTGCTTCAACACCTGGTGCTTTCCATAAAAAGAACTTCTAGACCTCCTTTATTGGTCCTGGAATGTTGATTGTTTTTTTTAAAAAAGCTATATTCAGAAGGATGGCAGAATTTATCTCCTGTAAAATGCAGCTCAGTTCTAGCCAAGAATAGTGTTTCCTCATACAAATCAGCACATTTTCCTCCAATCTCTTATATGAGGTCTTTTCCCAGGCTTTTGAAATACTGAAATAAACACTGAATTGGTTCTAGTGTTTGGGGTTTTTTAGAATATTCTGAGATGGAAGTTCACAAGGTGCTACTACCTTTAAACTCCCATGGAGAATGCATACAATTGAAATTCAAATGTATTTTATAAACACAAAATGCTCCAAGTTAAGAATGAAAATTAACCAGTCAGCATTTCATTTCAGACACTGCCATACTGAACATGCCTGGGCATCAGGATGAAGACGGAGCTGTATGCTACTTCTGTGACAGACGTTTTTCTGAACTAGGATGCCATACTGTTACTCACCCTCTAAACACCTTCCTCCCTCGCACAAGGAAGATCTTCCTCCCTCTTACAGGGGGATCTTATAAGCCACCCCTTCCACTTCCATATTCACCACCCTAACACCAGAATCTCACTTCTATGTCCTCAACCTTCTCAAACATCTTTCCTTTATTTTCCTGCTTGCAGAAATGGATTGCAAGCCCAACCCCCTGCAATCCGAGCACACATCATTGCAACCATGTCACATTCCCAGCTCTCACCTGCCCTTACCATGCTCCAGCCTAACAAGGACAATAATACATACAAAACCAATAAAAATCTAAGTTCTTAATTTCCCACTTCTTTTATTTCATGGAAGTGCATGTTAGACACGGTACCATTCTGGGAGAGTTTACAGCATTCTGGTTTGGTATAGAATTTGCAAGTAACTGAGCTTAGCCTAGGGAAAAAAAGGGTTTTCTCTGCTGTTTTCCAGAAAGATCCTGGAATATTTCCCTTCCACCTTAAACCAGGTAAATATTTTCTCAGTTTTGTCAGGTCTTCAATCTAGTGTGCCTTCTCTCCAGATATATTTTGGCCAGCCAGGACATCTTCAAGAAATAGTTGTTTTCATTTGCATTTAATAGAAATATTCTTACATAACATTACAGCTGCTGCTTGCATATTATTCAAGCAAGCAGGAAGATCGCAACTAGATGAAATGGATTACCCTCCATTCTTGAGCAATGATAGAATGCTATCAGGAAGTCTTTTGTTTCCCTCCCACAGCCTCATTATCACTTCTTCTGGAACCTGAATCAAAATATTCAATTTATTATGCGTATCTTGAAAGCTATAGAGCCTTAGTTATGAAGCACAACTCAGTTGTACTTTTAAAAATTAATACACACTTACCATAACACACGCACAGAGCAAGTCTGTATTGCATGCACCAAAATATTTCCAGCTTTTAGGAGCAGCCTTGAAAGGAAAAACTGGGGAAGAGAGGTCAGCATTAAGTGCAGCTGTCAGGTGCTGGTGATTTTTATCTGCAGTGACTGGAAAAGAGTGTGAAGAAGGGGGAATATTAAGACCTATTTTCATATTCAGATTGAGCTCGACAAATGATAGTTTCTCATGGAAATCTCCTTGGAGAAGAATTTTTTTGCAGGTTACCTTACCAGAGATAAGGTACCAACAGAAGGTGAAATGAAAGAATGTCTTCAAGGAGAAACTGGAGACAGATTATATGTACACTGACAGAGGGGTCAAAAAAATCACGAGCAGCAAGGTTTCAGCAAGTGGTACTTGGATGATGATGCTCTGAAAAATCACTCATGAAAACTTTTGAATCTCATCAGATTTTCATAAGGTTAGAATGAAAAAGAAAACTGCAACAATTTCCCAAGTTATATAATATGCTGACATAGGACTAAATTAGCACATTACTTCAGAAAAATATTGATAGTTATCACATAACATGTGAAAGTAACAGTGAAATCACTTCCAATAAAAATAATCAAAATACATAGGATTAATAATTACCAATTATTAATATTATTATGACTGCATGAATATCAAGGAAAACATGAAGCAAACAACTATCTGAGCTTTCCAAACAGCACCGACTTTGTAGTAGCTATAAGCACAAGACCTTTTTTTCCTCTATTAGCTAACAGTTAATGCCACCTCCTATTCTGTAAAATGGAGCATAGCCATACAAATATAAGCTATTTCTTGCATACCCAGACAGATTCATTTTTCCTGAATATGAATTAGGTGAACGATTCTTTGTCCCAAAATATGTGTGTATTCCTTCAACTCTATTTTCATTTACCCAAAAGACTGGTATATAAATTTGGTCTTATGCATCAGGTCAAGAGTTGTTTCTCCTCTAAGCTGGATGTTGCTGCATGGAACCTCCTGCACCTTGGTAATTGCTCTAAACAGGGGATTCTTACTTTTGAAAACCTCAATCTATCAATTGTTAAAAGCTGCCACCTACTGGTCAATAAAAATCATATTACATCATCAATACAAAGAACTACACCAACGCATCAAATCGTACTGGAACACTGCAGAAAATCCTCCCTGAACGTGAAAAAAAAAAAAAAAAGAAAACAACAACAACAACAACAACCAAAAAAAAAACAAAAAACCAAAACAAACACAAGAAACCAAGAACAAATGATCATAAGAAACAGTTTCAATAGCAAGGCCTCTCTTATGGACTTCTCCCCATGGACCAAGAAGGCTAGAATTGCACAAACCTGCCAATGAAATCATCCCTTTTGCCAACATCTTTGTCCCACACGGTAATATCAATAATTCCACCTTGTTCTTCATAGAGATGAAAGTCAAACTGCTCCCTCCACTGAGGATTCAAAGTTTTTGGGACAATCTAAAAAGAGAACAAGAAGAAAATAGTTTATGTTGCCTAGGCATACACTTTCTTAAATTGTAAATTTGATCATCAGAGTCCATTCAGGAAGCTTTTTCTGTCTGCAGTATCAGTATCTCAAAGAGTGAAAATTAAAAAATGGTAATTAGGAAAGACTACTAGCCAGTTCTCTCATGACTCTCTGATGTAACAGCAAACTCAAAAATCCTGCAACCTGTCACCTTCAAAAGTCTCCTGAACAAAGGATTCTTCCTGGGAATGGAGCCATTTCTCTGTAGAAAAATTACGTCCTCTGTGAAGTGATAGTTAGCTATAAAGAAGAGCCCAAAGGTAAACAAAGCACCTGCAATGACATGTAGATGGTGACTGTAAGCATTTAAACAAGCAATTGTATCATGTCCTTTTATCCCAGCTGCAATAGTACTGGGAGAAACCTGATACTATGATTTACTTCCTATGGAATAAAATCAGTTCACTTCCAAAACTGCATTTCAGTTCCTTTCCTTTGAAACTCTGATGAAAGCAGCCTTCTTAATCATTTTCTGTCCAATTACTTCTTACTTCAATAGATTCCAGTCCACATATTTCTTACCACACTGTGAAGAACAGAAAGTTTGCAGAATTTTCTACCATAATGCAAAAGCAGTATTCACTGTCCTGAGCAAGAACAGAAAACCTCTGATATCTTCCCTATCTAGCAACCACTACTCCCTACAACCACCATTCCATTGGCTTGAAAAAAAAAGAAAATTCAGGTAGGATTATGAAAATGTTTATTTCACAAAAGCATGAAATTTGATTTCTTATAATTTCAAGTTAAGAGGCCCCAATGCAGGGGTCTACAAATATGACAAGTAAATGTTCCTGCCCTCTTCCTCAATTTACCTTACATCTGGATATGAAAACTACAGGGACTGTCATGGCCATAGAGAGGGGAAGGTCATGTGCACCATGAGCAGTCCCAGCACCTCCCCTAAACAGCAATTTTCAAAATGGCAGGGATGACATGGTTTGAGAAAAAGACAATGCAAAGTGTCCAAGAGGCACCCAGCAACAAGCCAGGAAGACCTTGTCAGAATCACTCTGCATCTCTTCCCTGCCATGAATGACCCCTAACAGGAAATAAAAGCCAACACAGTCTCTACGGAACATTAGGTGTGTGACCCTGCAAACCCACATTTGTCAGCACTATGTTTTTTCCCACCTAGCACTACTTTTGCTTATAATGAAACAAAAAGAAACATTTAAACAAAGCTCCAGGTGCTCTGAAAAGTAATTATTACAACAATAAACCACCATCACTATTGAAAGTCATACAAGCTAAAAAACACCAAATAAGAACAAAGCATTTCAAAAAAATTTTTAGTCACAGCTAAAATTACCTTGCTCTTGTATTTCTGATGCCCCAAACGAAACTTCACGTAAGGATCACTGAGCCCATTTGCATCCATTGCCTTAAGTTCACAACCTTCTATTAAGGTTACACTAACTATCCCTCTCCATAATTGAGACTTTCTGTGCAGGTCTGAGAGACGTAAGCTCTGGGTCTGAAACT
>JANRMJ010000079.1:44368423-44384957 GCA_025584955.1 Alethe diademata
AGACTTTGCCAAATTTTTTCTAAGTCACCTAAACACAGTCTCAAATGACTAATTCTTAGGTACAAATATTCCCTTCTTTCTCCTTTTTCATCTGCAAAGACAGTGAAGTAAAATTAGATGCCATCTGCCAGGGTCTGGTTTTGAGCCTTTGAACAAAGAACATTGATTCTAGTTTCTGCATAATTTGTTCATCTTATTCCAGTCAGGAAATTTCAACTTATTCTGGTCAGGACACGGTTCATTTTCGCAGTAACCAGGGAGGACTGGGCTGGAACACAGAGGTTGCTTGATACCACTGTGTAACAAGCAGTGCCTGCAGATGTCTCCTTCCCCTGCTGAGGCTGAACACTCCTCTGCATCACCAACATACAATCACATCGTCCTTTTATTTTCTTGTGAACAAAGATCAGCTCTTCAGGAAGCAAACTTTCTGACCACAGGTGCTTGGTTTAAATTTAGAAAAACAAACCCAACACAACAATTTTTTTATTCTTAAAAAATTAAATCTTAGTACTACTTAAATGACTAATAGTGGTAAAATGACTTAACAGGCTGCCTCTGTAAGGGAACTGTTTGGATGTAAAAGAGGAGAGATTAAGATTAGATGTTATGAGTAAATTGTTTTTTGTGAGGGTGGTGAAGCACTGGCAGAGGTGGCCTAGAGAAGCTCTGGATAACACTTCCCTGGAACTGGTGAAACTGTTGCACAGGGCTTGGAACGAGCTGGTCTGGTGGAAGTGTCCCAGGACACAGTGGGGATATTGGAACAAGATGATCTCTGAGGCCCCTTCCAACCCAAACCATTCTGTGATTCCATGATCTTGAAAAGATAATGCCTGTAGCAAACTGAAATAACACACAAATTGGATGGATTTTGCTATCATGAGGGTTTTTTACCACATTTGCAGTAATTACCACTTCATTAGTCTGATGCAGAGCCGTGGTCACTCACTCTCTACATGAAACACTTTAGTTCAAATATCCTTTCGGAAAGTGGTACTAAATATTCGAAGGGCTAGAGGTAAGCAGGCTTTTTATCCTGGCTGAGGCCCAAACAAATTGCAAGTGATTGTTTCTTGCTGGCAAGCATGTTTTAGAAAGCAACACAATGACATTAAATTTTTTGTAATACTTGCCTGTCTTCAGGTGCTGCCTGCTCTAATGCCTTTGTGTGGGCTTTCACATGTCTGTCCAGCTGCTGCCTTAATGGCAACTCTGTATTCTCTTTTTGTTTTACTTCCAAGCATTTTTTATCCTTACAAACTTAATTTTCAAGCTGTGAGTGATTTGCCCTCACTGATGCCCAGCAATGCAATCCATGTTAAATGGGATGGTGTACTTTCTTCAGAGTGAAATGAAATGTGAAATGAACACTTTTCACCCCTCAGATATTCCCCTAAAGTAGATGCACTGCAGAAATCATATTTTGACATGTGGGTACAACTTTCAATATAAAAAATTAAATTAAAAAAAAAAAATTTAGAAGTTGCTAGGAAGCCATTGAGAACATCTGGAGAAATTTAAACAGTTTATTCAAGTGACTCAAGACTACTCCATAGTCTGACAGAGCCATAGTCATAATTTTAGGTTAACAAGTATTCTAAATGAGCTCAGGTATCACCTACTTTTTCACCAGGTGTGTACAGAAGCGCTAGTGACATGGATTTTCCCAGGAAAATCAAGCCCAGCACAGGCATTGGCTGCTTAACTTGGTAAAGGAGAGATTAGTGAGACTCTCCAGGATGACATCCCTGCAGTGGGGCAGCCTCCAGGCATGCCAGGAGCAGCACTGAGCAGCAACACACCTGACCCCAGGAGGTACCAAATCATGTGCACAGAACCTGAGATCCAGCACAAAACCAGGTGCCTTAGGGCACTGCCAGCAAAATGGTGAGTTATAGCCAGAGTATAATCAGAGATTAATTTTGGAAGAGAAATCTGCAAATAGGGTTCAACCCTTTGCTCAAGCTAGGCCAGCAGCAAAGTCAGGGCCTGAGCCTCAGCCAATGGATTTTTGTTTCCAAAGACAGAGACCACACGGAGCTCTGGACATCCTGGAAAAGGAAGTCATCCTGGATTTTGGCATCACTTTATGTCTGTGTAAACCCAGAGTACTCAGCCATGCTGCTTCCCTGTCCCAGGGTGAGCATTGGTGCCATCACAGGGCACCATCCAGTATCATTCATTGACAAGCTCAGAAAAGGAAGAGACTGTCTGTTCTGTGTTTTAAACTTAAATGTGGCATGCTCATGTTCCACAGCAGCAATTAGTGCTTGGCACAGGACCAAGCCTTTTATTTAATTCCTTCACAGCTTTTAAAGCTTCTCTGCCCTTGCCATGTGCAGTTAATTCCACTTCAGAATTCAAAAGTGATTAAAACCATCACCGTATTTTATCATCAGGATGAAAGCTGCAGATCAAAAGCAGATTCAGAAGTTGCTTAGAACTATTATACTCCTGGACTTTAATCTCAGTTTGTTCTGCCTGGTGATAATCTTTTGTACTCAAGGCAGTCAACACTTAGTGCAACCAGGAAGATATTAAAAATGTTTCTGACTTCTCAGTTGGTATCTCAAAGCTATCATTTGAATTTCCTTCCTCCACTAACAGATTCTGTGATTACTTTGCAGGAAACACACCAATAAGTGTGGTTACTCTCCCCTAAGACAGACTGCTGTGACAAAAAAAATGCAGCATTAACAGGAGTTAAATATTCCAAAGCCCCTTTTGAATAAGGAATGCATTTTTTATACATGTACACAGAGGCATGTATGGTGCTCCTTTGCATGTTGTTTGAGTGGAAGCAGAGCTCAGGCTCTGGGAGCTGAAGGAAACCTCAGCACAGTGCTAGAGAAATGCAGGTGATGAGCTTCAGTCTGCACCAGGAAAGCAGTTCTGCTCAGCAGGCTCTGCTTTGGCAGCTATCCCCAGCAATGCTCCTTTGCCCATCAGTCTGAGAAGGAATGCCATCCCGAGGGACGGTGGATCTGGCAGGCTGTCCGTGGGCGATATAGCCATCCTGGGAGCACAGGGCAGAAGCTCAGTTATTCACGGAGCTGACTCACTCCACCTGTACCACGCAGTAGTGTTTGTAAACTTGGAGCGCGTTCCAACACCACGATTCTGCCAGGTTTGCAAACACCTTCCCTGGGAGGCAGAGCCACAGGACTCCTTTGTGTTGCAAGGGCTAAAGAAGGGCACAGGATTTTGACCACATTGAAAAGATTTGGAGTTGATGAGAGGACTCAGCGCAACTTGAAGACCAAGGGGTGGGTGACTGGGCAGCTCGGGTTCGAGCATACCATCGAGGGGGAATGGCCAATGGCCTCCAAGAGCTCTGTTGGCTCAGAGGTGGGAGGGGACAGCTTGCCATCCCTCACATAAGCAGTTCTTAGAGGGCTCAGCCTCATTATTTGTGCCAGCAGCTGAGCTGGGCTTACACTTCTTTGCACTTCTTTGGTTGGAAAGCTTGGGCTTGAGATGGGCTCATGAAAGCAACTTGAAAAGGATTGTTTGTGTTCAGTCTCACACTGCACAGTATGAGATCAAATAATTGGATTTAAATGAATAATAAATAAATAGATAAATAAATAAGTATTAAAAAGCACCTTCGTCCTGGCCCAGCCAGGAAAAGAAATTTCCTGGTTTACTTGGTTCATTGTGGAAGAGAGGGCTGACATGTTCTCTGGGGTACCAGACCTCTCCTTGTGTTTTATGGAGTGCTGTCACACATGGGATTAGAAAGCAAGATCAACTCAACATATGGGTAGCATGAGACAGGTTAAGGTGCACATGAACCTGTATTTTGTATTTAAAGGAACGAGAAGAAAAAAAAAAAGCAGAAGGAAAGCTGGTAATTCCATCATTAAATCTAGAAACAACTGATAAATCACAGAAATATGAAAAGCAGTTGTATCAGATGAAAAGTGATTTTAAAAACTGCATGCAAGAACTGCCAGATTTAAAGGACAGATCTGGAAAGAGCTTGAGGAAGTGCAAAATGAATAGAGACCATGTGAGAATGGGATTTCATTTGATTTATTTTAAAAAGATATTTCTACAGTAACCTGCTGCTGGTGAAAACACTTTCCAACAAAGAAAAAGATATTAAAGTGACTTCTTCTTGAAATCCCCACACACAGAGGTCTCTAAGTTTAGCCCACCTGTCTTTACAAACAGCCAGAATGACTTTTGCACAAGAGTTTCAAGGTAATAGTCCCATTTAAAAACAACTTCACCATCTGTTTTCCAGCTTTTTTTAGAGTACCCATTTCTTTTTGGAAGACCTGGAACCTTCATATGAAGGCAACAGGCATTCTCTCTTGTACAGATTGTGCTGCTGTGATCATATTTAATGCTTTTGTACAATTTTAATGCTTTACTCCCCATTCTCCACCAACAGTAGCTGGAGGAAGAGGCAACTGGATGAGTTGCAGCTCCCCAACACAGAGAGTGCATTGAGTAAATGCAGCCGGAAGCAATGAGATGGTATTGCTGACACAGGGCAGCTGCTTCTTAAGGGGACAGTCACAGCGAGTATCTCACAAAGCATGAGCCACTTCACTAGATGATTCTGGCTGTTCACAGCAATTACAAAGACTTTCTCCTGAGTCACTCAGCACATGGTCTTCGCAAGCAAGATTTCACTCACTGGTCTGGTTTGCGGGACTCAAACCTAATCCATCCCAATACCCTCCCATTTGCAGCTGATGGTGGAAACACAGTGGATGTAGTAGGTTATTAAAAAAATAAAAAATCACTCAGCCCTCTCTCCAAAAGCATATAAGCGTGAAAATCACTACACAAGTATTTCACATCTTTCATGTTCTCAAATGAAACCTGAGTGTGGTTTCTCACCTTCTGGGTTGTCTCTGATCAAGTACTCCAGCTCTTAACTTCACCTCCAATTCATTCAACACCTGCAACCCAGACACAAGCCCTGCCCCAAGGCTGTAGTAAACTAAGCTTTCTGTTAGTTAAGGTCTTTGTGCAACTTGACAGGACAAGGCTTAGCTGTCTACACGACCTTCTGAGTGAGCACCAAATAGGTCTCATTTCTCGTGGCTAAGAAATTTCAGAATAAAAGATCTTGGTGCTGAGAGAGTTCTTTACTTCAAAGAAGTTGAAAATAAGCCTGTGGAAAATAAGGACAGAAGAGATCTGCTTATACCAAACTTTGGCCATGCTTGTGTTCAAACACAAGTCCAAGGACTGCTTTCCCTTTACAGTCCTCTGGCAGGGCTGTAAAGGAGGGGCAAAGGAGGCTGCTGAAGACATGCAGAACAGCTTGAAGGAGACAGAGGCAGCCTCTTCCCTGTCTCAGCAGCTGTTGGTGCTTCAGCACAGACTGGCATCCTGGAAATCAGACATGTGTCTGGAATTTGTAAAATTCTAAGCACTATGAAGTGATTCAGTTGAACACTAACTAGACTGCAGCAGTGACAAAACGAATCCATATTAAAGAACTGTTCCAGAAAGAAAAACATGTCATTGACAGCAATGTTTACACTTTAATGACTTTAAGAAAAAATAAAAGGCCGCTCAGTTCTAAGTTCTTAATAAGTTAACACCTATGTGAGATGCTGAACAAACAAAAAGAGCTACTGCACTGTAATTTGAAAGTTATTGCAATCAGCGAGGTAACAGCAGCTTACAATTCTACAATTCTTCAGTCTTTATTGACAGTATTTGACTGTACAGTGGTGCAAAAATGTGTATCAGGTGTTCTGTAGCTCTGTTTTCAAAAAAACTGTCTGCACACTTCTATCACTCCCTTTTTATACACTTATATACAGCACTAACACCTGGTGAAGCTGAGCTCCCCTTCTCCCAGAAGGGCACAACAAAAGTGCCCATCTCAGATGAAGAGTACGTGTATTTACAGTTCCTGCAACTCTGGGAAATCCACAGCACCAACTCTCCTATCCGGTAGGCAAACTGCAGAGCAACAGTATCAGCATCTGATGGAAAAAACAGAGTTTTTGACTGGTCCTGAAAAAAACCAGACCAACAAATAACTCCCAATGCTCAATGAAAAAAATAGCCTTAAAAGCAAACAATCCCACCTTTTTAAAAGACAGACAGTGTCTTTCTACCATATCACACACCTGAGGTCAATCAGGTTGTAATCATGCATGGTATTGTCGAGTGTATTGGGAGACAGCTCCCAATAACAAGGAGCTTGCAACCCAAGCTGCTATTGTGTTTTCATGCTATTCAATAAGCTAATGTGATAGATTGGATTTAATGTGATTTCTATTAAAGATGGGTCAGAAACTTTTGCAGAGACAAAGAATCATCATCATTAAATGTTGTGTCTTGAAAGCGACCACTATTTAATTAATTGTTCCCCTTCTTTTACAGGATTTCAGTCTATTCATGAATCTCTGGAGCTGATCAATTAATACAAACACAAAGATGAAACTCAAAAAAAAGAAAATTCAGAAAGACATAAAAAAAAAGCTATCCAAGTGACCTCCCAGAAGAGTGACCACCAAAGAAAAGCCTTGTTGAGTTTTTCAGGTGCTGTCTAGTGAGAACCAGCATAGAGTTAAAAAAACCTAACCTCTAGCATGTGAAGCCATGAAAAGCTCAATTCATTAGCTCTCATTCCATTCTGCCTTCAGCATAAGCCAACCTAATAACTTAATGGTTGGACAACGTTTATTTCCCCCCCCACCCTTTACAGCAAGAGCAACCAAAGGTATGACATCCCAGCCAGTGAAATCCATGAACAATTCTTAATTCCCCAATCTGTCCGTGCTCTGCTGAGCTCTACATTAAATACATGTTGCCTCACCTGCACGAATTTATCAGTTCAGTGATACAGCACACTTGCTACAATGTGTCAATTTTGTAGAGGCTATACATTGTTCAAAAATTAGGAGAGCAAGACTTTTACCTCAAGTTGTTGAACTTTACAGAAGCTTAAATTTAAACTCATCTTCCCTGAGCACTTTTCACAGAGTAGGTGCCAGAGATTTGTGGAGTTTTTTTCCTACAGTGTATGTAATACAACTTTGGGCTGTTATAATTATTCAAGGAGTTCATCACTTTTCACAGTAAAAGTAAGTTCATGGTCTTCTGCAGAGAAAAACCACCATACTACTACCTTTTTTTCTAATATGGAGTGTTCACAGTTGACGGTTGCTCAGCTAGCATCTCTGGGCTGTTGTTACCTGTCAGTTCTCCTAGATGCTAGAAGGTATTCAGGGCTCAGTACTAGCAAAGCCTAGGCGAAAACTCACACAGAAGGATTAACAGGGACAGGCAGTTGCTTACTGTGTTGCCAGGAGGCTGGTGATGACAGCTTTTCCACGGCTGGAGTGGGTGGCACACATACCAAGACCATATGCCAAGGATACAAACCATAGGCTGCAAGAATTTCTCCAGGTTTTTAATAGCAGGAAGGTAAAAAAAGTTACAGCTACTCTTGAGAGTCACATGTCTGGCTTTTGTAGCATTTCCATTTAAGATTTGCAGTTACTGATAGTTCAAGGCTATTTGAGAGCAGGCTGTGAAGTGAAGTATAATCAATCTAAATTTAAAGAAAATCTTTTTAAGGAAAGTGAGGAAAAGGACAACGTAGAAGGTAAGGAGAGATTCTTGCTATTTAGAGGTTTTGTCTTACCTCCACAGACTAGAAACCCAAGCCCACTGAGCTGAGTTTTCCAGTTAAAATGACAGTGGCACACTCTCCAGATATTAATGTGCCTGACTTGCACTCCAACTCAGCATTCTGTTTTCTGTAAGCCCAGGACAACTGGTTCCAAAAGCATGCACATGTTCAATGCTGCCCTGCTGCACACCTTTGAAGTGCCCATTCCTGCCTATAATGGGATCCCATAAGCCATTTAAGACTTTGCTGGACAGAAATTTTAAGAAGATTTAAACCAGAAAATGGACTGCTAACATGACTCATATCAACAGAGTGAACTTTCACAGGCCAGAGTCATTGCTTTATTCATTTTTTATTTTTATGTACATAAAAGCAAAATAACAATGTCTTAAGAACTGCTGTCGTGATTCATCCAATTAAGCAGTCAGCAGCTGAGTTACTGAGAGATGACAGAAATCGGCTGCTACTTGGCTCTTAAGATTCTGTGCCAAGAAAACCTGGCATCGCTGGCAGTGGAGTTAGTATTGTACTTTTGTGTGCACCCTAGGGGAAAATACTCTATTGTGAATAGCAACAGTGGGGGAGCAAACAAAAGCGAATTTCAGGGTTTTCTTTTCAAAGTAAATGTGATTTTAAGTGCTTAACACGAAAATAACCTATTTTTGTTCAAGCAAAAGCAAAACTAAAGACAAGGCTGCAGTTGATGAAATAGAAAAAAATACGTCAGACATAACAAACAAAACATCCCAAAACATATATACTTCTGGAAGGTGAACTAATTCAACTGGATGAACAGAAGAGTATTCTGCTTGAGATAGTCCATTCTAGGCACTTGCTGACAATTTCTCATTTAGCTCCAGAGCTCTAACATCTCCATTAGCTTTGGCATTTTCTATAAGCACCTGTAGAGAAAAATAAAAAATGACCTGAGAATTTAAGATCTTACGGTTAGTGTTTTAACGGCAATCTGAAACGTACTTTAATTCCTGCTAGACAGTTTCACTAAAAGATCATCTAACCCATAATCCCCAGATAGGAAATATTCAACATTACACATCAACTTGTTTAAAAGATCCAAACTCTGCACTACAGTGACTGTAATCACTTCCAATGCTCTGCAAAACCATCATTGGTTAGTTTGACAAGTAGTTACCTGCTCGCAATTACACAAGCAGACCTATTTTTCTGCTGACACGTACTTATCTCTTGCTTTGTATAGATCTTACCTTTGTATAAATCTCCACTTGTCAAACTGAACTGCTCTCTGCAGCTGCTTTAAATTAACTGGCACATCCTTTTTCCTCTCCCAGTTAAAATCACACTTCCCTGATTTATTTTCCACATATCATATTTGGAGCTTTTCTATTAGGGACCTTACAAAAGGTCCCACAGCCACCCAATGCTCATAAGCTTCTGGCACATCACTTGCAACCCAATGACATTGTACATTCTGAAATGAAAACCATTAAGTAGAACCAAGCAAATCCCCAGCCATTATTATCATACTCATCAGAAGGGACTATAGATGACTTTGCAGAAGCAAATGCAATGAGATCACACCAGGATCTTCTGAACTCATTAAATCTTTTTTTATCCTGCATGTCTGCGTATGGATTTTTGTCCACACCTTTTTATATATGCCTCCAAAAGTACTTTGTATTGGATTCAATATTTCACCAGGGAACTGATAATTCATCAGAGCTGATAATCTGGGCAAAAGACCTGATAGCCAGTGGCAGCACTGAGGATAGGAGAGTGTATTCAGATTTTGAGGAGAAAAGTAGTTCTCATTATAAGCCAAAATGAATTACACCCCACTTGCACTGCATGGAAGAGCTGCACAGGTTTGTGAATTTGACCAAATACATTAGTGAAGTACTGTCAACAGAAACTAGTGCAGCATCTGCTATGTACTGAAAATACTGTACTGTTACAGACATAAGTCTTTGTGAGCACACAGCACTCTATTGCTCAGATCATTCGGGCCAGGGACACAACACGGTTCCAGCCAGGAATCAACATCTTTAGTGCTAAAATTTTGATTAAATGGTCCTCATGTCCACCAAAGAGTCACCAGTAGAACTGGTCCAAGTTTGGACTGGAGACTTTACTATTTGTTTTTCCTTACTGCATGGAGGAATGGAAGACATCCAAATGAACTAGTGCTGGTTTCAAAAACTGGAAGTACATCTGCACCTCAAGAGCAGGTCTGCCAACCTCCTTCTACCCCACTTCCCAAGTATAATATCAAATGTAAATAGACAGAAGTTCTGTATAAGGTGGACTGTTCTGTCTTACATCTATTAATTCACAATCATCTTTGGCATACAGATGTTGCAGGAGGTACCAGCGTGCCACCGACACGACGGTTTCTGGATTCTCTGGTTGATAAACGACTCTCTCCAACATTCGCCGAGTCTCCCTGGAAACGCAATCAAAACACAATCCAATTCAAATTCAACTGAACAGGTTGTAACATAACAAAGCAAGCAACAATAGCCAAAAGTAATACATGGGAAAGCTCTCTGTGCAGTTCCTGCAAACAGAGACAAGATGTGAAATTGCAGAGGAGAAGGTAGTTGGAATAGAGGACACAAAGTCTAAAATTCTACTTGGCTGTTACCTTCCAACACCAACCACATCATCTACCTAACAAAGGGATTTTCAAATTCACACTGCTGTGGGAAATCTGGTAAAAACTCATAACTACATGTAGGAATGTCATATTCATTCACTGGTGCTCCATCAGCTTTGGTTCTTGTTCTAAGCATCCTGTCCTTTATAGCCAATACATTTCCAGTACACTGTGATTTAACAGGCTGTTCAGAAGTTTAATTATTTTGTTAGATATTGGTATTTAAGATTAATTTCTTGCTTCAGTATTTTGAAACACCTAGGCAGATCAATTAGATTTTGTGATACACTGTCCACCTACTGTTAGTATCTCGATTTGTAATAAGACTGATTGTAATTAAGTTTTTATCTTCATTTTATTGTAAGCGACGATCATCACAATCACATTAGGCTGTCATCTGAAGAGCCAACAAAAGAAGTAAGCCATTTTGTTAGAATTATCTACAAAACAGGTGAATTATTGAACAAAACCATACAAAACCCTCCAATTTTCCACAGCTTAAGCAAAAATGCTACACAAGACAAAATGGACATAACCAAATACACAACATAGGAAGATTCCAAGAACTTCTTCTCTAAAAGTTTCCCCCCTTCCTCAAAAGCCACAATGTCCACCTGGCTGTTCAGGAATGGACATGAACTTCCACTGTGAGCCCAATTTAGGATCAAAATTAATCCCAGCAGTAGTCAGGGCAGTGGTACCTGTATCCACTGTACCATTTTAGAATATTTTTCAGAATGTGTGTCTCCCTGATGAGTTTATTTAGATAGCATGCTTTTAAAATAAAAGTTGTCTTATAGCTGGTTTTTTTCTGCGTGGGTTTTTTTGGGTTTTTTTTTAGAAATAATGGAAGATTTGGCTGCTCCCCACATTACCAACTCCTTCTCCCCTCCCTCTTTTAACTGCCACCATTTCAAGAATTAATTTCCACTTTCAAGTTTCTTTAAGTTCTTGAATCTAGATCTGCAGATAATGACCACTTGCATTTTTAGACACTGTATTCCACTGAAAATGTAACAGACCATGCATACCTTGCTCCCATTTTGCAATTATACTGTAGCAGGGCTTGAAGAAGAGCTGCCAAGGGGCAAGAAGAAAGTTTCAAAGCTTCAGTTGTTGCCTCCTGAACCAAGGATGGCCAGTGTTCATTTGAGACATTAGCCTTATAAAAGTTAAAAATAAAAGAAAGGAAGAGAATAATTTTTAAAAAAATTAGAAAAGAAAAATGGGAAAAAAGGACTCTGTTGTAGTATATCTGCATCTCTAGAAAGCAGGTTTAATTCAAGTTGTTCTGAGAAGTATTTTGCAGGTTAGAAAGACACTTGTTTAAAAAACCCCCCAGACTAACAGTGGTTAGAAGTGCTAGAAAAGTCATGTTAACTTATTTAGGATCAGCCTTGCCAGTATTCCTCCTGCTAATTTATGCTAACAGTCTGTTTATCATACAAATTTTTGAACTACTGCTTCTGAAACCCTTGTAAATCTTCATATCACTTCTAGAGTGCAGAATTTATCCCCAGAAGTGACATATTTTTTTACCAGAAGTCAAAACCAACTTCTAGACAGTAATTACCTAACAGAGCAACTACTGAGCAAACCCATATATCTTAAGAATATAAGCAAAGCAAAGAAATAAAAACTGCTTTTAGAAAAACCTTATTATCCCCATTGTATCTGGATACCATCCAAATTACTGTACTTGAAATGGTGACCAAATATTTACTTGGAAGATAACTGGGAGCAAGCAACTTTCAAATACAGAGCGTTCTTGGACCTGAGCAAGTTTTTCACCAGGCTTTTAGACTTTTAATTAAACTAGCGCAGAAATGCAAAAAAAATCCACGTATCAGCTTCTCTGCTCACTTAAAAAGTTGAGATGGGATAATCAAACTCATACTAATCACATTTTAAAAAAACATTTTGCTTATTCTTAAGCAATTCAGGCCAGGCCTTGAAGAAATAATATTAATCAAGTTAGACAGAATCTTGAGACCTCTGAAAGAATTTAGGAGCAATAAAACAAAGCAGACCACTAAAAACTGACAGAATAACAGCAAGAAAAATACTGCTGCTTGACAAATGCTGTCTTTGGAAGCAATGGGCTTGTGCAAAAAACTGAGGACAACTCTCTTCTCCAAAAAGGAGAACAGTTTTGCAGCTTTATCCTCAGTAAATCTGACTAGATCTCAGCGGATATATGGGGTTGTTTAGCCTGATTTTGATTACAGCAGGGTCATCCATTAAAATGTGAAAAAGCATTAGCCAAGATCATAGTAGTATCTACATTTTACAGCAGACTTTGAATTCTGGTAGTTTACCACCAGAAACACTTCAAGTTTTTGGAGTGACACTGCTTGAAGAGAATAAACACTTGCCAAGACCCGGAGGGATGTTCACCTTGCCCCCCAGGTTCTTTATTCCACAAAATACAATTCCTTTAGATTGTTCTTAGACTTCAGTGCAAGGCATTATATTTGGAAATGACCACCATATAAAAATATGAAATATTGAAATATGACTGACTGACTTATCCAGACACCAGTGAAGAAAAAACGTCTGTTGAGGCGGCTGTCTGAACAAGAGGACAGACATTTAAGGGTATGTCAATTGGGATGATCAAACTAAAATTGTTACAGACAAGCCTTACTGGGCAAAAATACTATTTGAGCCCCTTAGGCATAAAGTGGTTCTATGTGATTATTACCCTGCAACCTCTCTTACAAAGACTAAGAATACTCCACTGCCCCTTGAAGTCTCATTTTATTCTCTAGCTGTCATTCATAGAATGCAAAGTCATTTCAATGGGGCTTCATTTGGGACTACAGAACCCTTCTACCCCACCAACTTCTTTTAAATCATGCAGTAATGTTTTATTGGTTATCCTACCATGCAGATTTCCAGTGCAAGCATAGCTAGCCTGAGCAGACTGGACAACTTCCCGTTCCAGCTGCCCTGCTGTGATGCCAACTGCAGACTCTTTCTGTAACACATCTCTGCTCCAGTCAACATTCTCTGAGACTGATATATTTTCGCCAGCCACTGAAAATAAACATCCAACAAAATCAGTTATGGAGCCACCAAAACACACATACATTAGGTAGTATCATTTAGTCCAATTTATGAGAGTACCACCGCACACTATTAGCTAAAACCATTCACCCAGTTCCCATTTCAACAACACACTGTGCATTGCCCTGTAGGAAAATTAGTCTACTGCAGAGCTGGCATCACACCTCACTACAGTAACTTATTTTGAGAGTTCCCTAGCCCACCAATTGACTCTTTTTTATAGGTTCTCTTAGCTGCCGCCTGCTCTGCCAGCACAAGATGTCCTGGACTTCCTTATGAAGAAAAGGAAAAGGATTCTAGCTTCTCTATCTTTAATTCTGTAGTCATCACACATTTTTTGAAGCAGATGCAGCCATGACATGTACATGATATGCATGAAGATGTGCAAGCCATATTTAGAAATATTCTTTGCTGGATCACCAAGTAAACGAAGCAATTCCCTTGCTTTTGAGTAAAGGCTTCTAGACCTTTCCTATCTAAAGACTGCACGGTGTTAGAGGGGGCAAAAGTTATTAACCCTTTGTGGTGCACATAAGTTACTTCCAATAACAGAGAGAAACACACTGGAAAGTACTAATTAGCACTAGTGAGATTGTGCATTCTTGACATCAAGCTGAAGGCTTGCTTTTTAGAGTAAAAAATTCATTCATGTGTAGGAAGAAAAGCTTCCCTCAGCCTCAGTTCTTTGCAAGCTGAAGATGTCTAGCACTCAAGAAGTAAAGAAGAGAACCCTCATGCAAAGGTAGCTTTGCCAGATCTGCTTTTCTCTATTTTCCTGACATGTCACAGCAGAAAAAGTAGAACAGCCATCAGAACAGCAGCTCAGCAGCACTCTTAAATCCCACATAACAATTTAGACAAAAGCAAAAAACTTAACCAGAAAGAAAGTTAATGGCCCCTCTAATGTAGCAAAACTGTAAGGTGTCACAATGGATAAATCCAACTCATAGAAGTCCAGACAGAAAACACAAAAGCATAAATTTATCCACTAGGAGCATATGTAGCAGCCAAGGTTTTCAAACGCTCTCTAAGCTGTGAGAAATACTTCCTCTAATTGAAGGCTAAAAAGATCTTCCACACAGGTATCTTGTATATGGTCTGGATTAAGAAGACCAAAACAAATCATCCCCTCCCACTCCCCACATCACATACATTCATTTCACCTATTATTCCTGCTTGTAAGCAAGATGACTTGGCCATGCAAGGGATGCTTGAAGAATGTATACAAACCCTGATTTAATTTAAAAAAAAAGTTATTAAAATAGAGCATACAATAATTTATTGTGTGCCCCTATTTTGCACACTCAACTTGAATTACTTCTATATTCAGAAAGATAAAGTCTCACAAATCACAGAAAAATGCATCAAAAAAGCATCTTCCCCAGAAATAATGCTCCTGGTGTTTCTGAAGAGAAGAGGACCTTCAGCCTTCTAAGAAGTGAGATCTATACAGTAGCCTTGCATTGATCTTCTACAAATGAAATCAACTTCACTGAATCTTACCACAAGCAGGGTTTTATTTTTATCAACAGGCAGAGGAGCATCATAAATCCTTCAGCTCCATAAAGGACTCTTTTTTCTAATTACATCTATTTTCTAATGTGCTACTTACATTGTAAAAACAGATAATAACTGTAAACTAAAAAGCAGCTGTTAGAAAATAAACATATTTGGTGCTGTGTCACCAAAAGGATCTCTAGGTATGCAAAAGACTTCTCAGACTGACTCACAGAAGCAGCATATGAAGTGAGCTTTAGCACTTTCATCTCAACTAAAAATAATCACTCATCATGCTACAGAAGGGAATTAGTGAACAATGTTACTGGGAGTGATTCTCTGCAAAATCAACTTACTGCAAAGAACAGTGACACCTGAAGTCAGGACATTATGGAGAAAGAGACTTAGGTTTTCAGACCCTAAATAAGAAATTGTGTGTTACTACATTAGGACACACCCTTTACTGCCATTTATTCTTACGGGTTATGAAGTATTTCATTGGTTTCTGCTCACATGGCAAATCGCAGATCCCTAAAGACAGGGATTCCAGGCATTTAACTCAAGCTTTTAATTCTCCTGCCTCCATGTCTGCTTGGTCGTACTAGCAGTCCTTAATATTTCAACTTTTATAAAAGCTAACATGATGTTTCAACTTTGGAATAAATAGAATTTAAGCTGTTTTTTCTGTCACTGACTGTCAGCAGATAAATAAAATGAAGCAGTGAAACAAATGGTCACCCTCTTACAGCAGGTTTGAGAGTGGCACACCAGTCAGGGAAAAGATTCACACTTACTTGCCAGGCTGCAGCTGAGGATGAACTGGACATGACTGTCTTGCGAAGCTCCTCCAGGATGTTATCTGGAAGTTCTTTGTGAGATTGCAACAGCTGTTTACACTGAATTTGTCTCAAAAGCAAAAACAGAGCTGGGTGCTCAGGGCAGCTTTTTAAACCCTAAAACCAAAACATTCAGAATTATCATTCCCCAATACCAAGGATACTTAGATTTTCCATTTTGTTCTTTATAGAAAACAACATTGAAAGCACTCTCAGGATGCTTGAAACATTAACATTTTTCTCCTTCTCTGCACAAAGGAGAATTCCAGGGACTGACCCATAAAACCAGGTAATGCTTTTTCTGTCCTCTAAATACATTTGAAGCCTAAGCTCAGTTTTGTACATTTCCTACTCTTACAGGTTTCTGAAAGACAGCTCTCACTTGGTTTGACAATTATTGCAAGTTTTTGGCCTATTAATAGAGGCAAAAACCTGTCTTGGGGCTAAAAGGGACCTTGATTATGCTTCAAGCAATTTCAGCTCTCTTAGACAAGGCACTTTATTTTCACTGGAACAGAAATGAAACATTTCCTATTCAGTCACAGCAGGTATCCAGAGAGTATTTCTTTGAACAAACAAAAAAAAGCAAAGACAGAAAACTAGCTATCTATTGCTTTACTCTGATCAGGTGAACCTTGTGAAGCTTCTGCAAATCTAACTGCACGTTATTTTCTGTGCTGAAACCACAATACTCCAAGAATTATAACTCAAAACAGATTTGTTTAAACAAACAATACTTGTACTTTTCACACATTTTTTAACAAAGTACGCTGCCTGTGAATCCTTCACAACTGAATGACAGCAGTGTCTGACTCACTACTCCCAGTCATATTACTTTCTGAGAATTCTGGGGTTCAAAAATACCACTGAGAGTCTGTG
>JANRMJ010000079.1:44428663-44439736 GCA_025584955.1 Alethe diademata
GTAAGTTCCCAAATCTTTTTACAAACTCCACTGAAGCTTCAGATTTTTCTTAAATCTTCAGGATTTATAGAGAAATCATCCATTTGTTCTGCTGCAGTGCTGAAACTACATTCAGAGCTACTCTCTCTTCCCAGTACAAAGTTAATAAATATCTTTTCTGTATTCAGCGAAGAGTAATAAATAATAACATCTGAATAAAGTAGCTGTTGCCACTGTCTTCCAGATACATGATGCATATTCCAGTAGCTTTAATTGAATACTTCCATGTTTTTCTTTACTTAATATGATTGTGATTCTGTGTTCAATTTCACAATTGCAGAATTTGCTAGGAGGATAAAAGGAAGTTATAATCCTCAATCAAAGGTTATATCTTAGAATATTTCTGGCTTTTTCAGTTGTTGCAAAGACTCTCTTTAACCTGTAGCTATGAAAGAGATCCCCCTTCCTCTGAAAGCATACACTGAAAGAAGCAGCAGGCAAAGGTGGCCAAGTATAGTGTTACATTTTTAATATTCCCTTTATTGATTACCAAGTCCCCGTTTATTTTTCTCATGGTCACATTTTAAGTGGGTGATGTTACATGAACAAGCAGTCAGCCTTTTTTTCCTTTTCTTGATGCTTGAGTCTTTCGGCCAATTTTTATTGCTAAGAACAGTGACTTCATTTTAAGTTATTTAATTTTAAGAAATTTGTGAAAATGGCAGGTTAGTACTCCTGTGAGAAAGAAACTGCATAATGAATTAAACAATTCATTATTTATGGGTAGCATTATAGGTAGCCATGACCACTGAGTTCATATCTGAGGCTCTGAACCAGCAGGACGTCTTTTGCTTAGCCAGGAGCTTGATACCTGCAAGGAACTGAGGGTGCATCTATTCTGGAGGTGTCAGGGGTGATACCAAAAGAGATGGTGGAAAGAGGGCTTTGGAGTGGGGAAAAGATGAGTACTGCCATGGGGGTTTGATGCACTTTGCTTACAGGGTATTTTATTGCTGGAATGACTTAGTTTTGTTTTGGAACTACCTTTAAATTAGCGTTGGAAGGAGTGAATTATTCTTGATAAGCTGCAAAGAAATAGGAATTCACTAACAAAATCTTATCTTATGGTTCCTTTGCAACTCTTGCCTTGGTTTCCTTTCTTCTTGGTATTTTCTTTAATATTCTCACTTTGTTTCTGCAACTGGTAGTGAAGTAGATTACCTAAAAAGAATAAAATTAAGGGCATATTGTATTTATGAAAATACTGTATTGTAATTCTGTCCACAGATATACTTAATTTCAAACTCACATTCAATCTAACTGTCGTGAGGGGAACTAATACTCTGAAACACATATAAATACAAGATTGTTTCATCAGGATCTGTACTGCCATGCCATTTTTTTCTGAAATCAAGAAGAATATTTTCTGATCTAATGAAAACTTGATTAAATGATTGCATAGCACCTGGAAAGATAGGACCGTCTTCTACAATTCTGGGGGTTGAGTAAATTTTGTTACTTGAATTGATTATGAAAAAATATTTGGAAGAGTAATACTTTGTATACCTTGCTCCGTTGTATCACAGTTTGGACTTTTGACCTCTGTAATAGAAGATTAATCCCTTCTCAACCATATAGGTGAGGGGTACTAATTACTCATAATTTCTTTTTCCTAGCTATGTGGAGCGGTCTTTTCACTCATTTAACAGAATCTTGGAATAACTTCAAAGGTCTAGATCCAGATTATGTAACATGGATGGATCTCATGGAGAAGCATGGCTACCGTGCACAGAAATTTGGGAAATTGGACTTCACTTCTGGACATCATTCAGTAAGGTAATCAGGTAGATTTCCTGCTGTGAAGTGGGCATGTAGTGATCATGTAGTGGTCTGTCATGTGGTTTCAGTCTCCAGTTGAAATGATAGTAGCTTTAATGTAAACAAAATTGTGTTAGATACCCAGCAGATATCTCTCCTGCAACTTTATGGAGAAGCAAGCATATCCCTTGCAGCTGTACTTTGGCTTCTACCTGTAGTTGAAAGGTAATAGAGAAACTGTTTTTGCCCAACATGTACGATTATTTTCTACCACTGGTATTGCTCCCTAAGTGAAATTCATAAACAGTTTTTGCGTTGCCATAAGATTTCCTGACTTCCTGGTTATATTAACAGTGTAGGAAAAGCAGAACAAAACACCATACTTGTAATTTTTAAATATTAAGCCTACTGTCACAAAACATAAGAGGTTTAGGGGGGTTTTTAGAAGGCCATAAGTGTTGACAGACTTGTGCTGTTGTCGTAAATTGACCCTGGATGTACATCAGGGCCACCATGATAGAACAAACTGTTCTGTGACTCGACCTCCTTCAGTGAGCAGGAAAAAGAAAAAACGATTGTGAAGATAAGGATTGAGAGAGATCACTTAGGTATACAGGCAAAATAGACTTAATTTAGGAAAATTAATTTAATTTATCGCCAGTTAGAAGCCAGAGTAAGGTAATGAGAAGTAAAGCCAAATCTTAAAACATTTTCCCCCCATCCTTTCCTTCTACCCAGGCTCAACTTCCAGATTCTCTACCACATCTGTCAGCAGCACAGGGGGTTGGGAATGGGGACTGCAGTCAGTTCATCACATTATCTCTGCCACTCGTTCCTCGTCAGAGGGAGAACACCTTGCTTTCTTCTGCTTCAGTGTGGGGTCCCTCCCCCACTGAAAGGACAGTCCCCCTCTAATTTCTCTACAGTGAGTCCTTCCCACGGGCTGATGTTCTTCACCACGTGCTTCAGCATGGGTTCCTTCCATGAGATGCACTCCTTCAGGAGCAGACTGCTCCAGTGTGGTCACAAGTCCTGCCAGTAAATGTACTCCAGTATAGATTCCTTTCTCTGCGGGTCCACAGGTCCTGCTGGAAGTCTGCTCCAGTGCAGGCTTTCCACAGGATCACAGCCTTTTCTGGATATCCATTTGCTTTGGGGTGGGGTACTCCATAGGCTGCAGGTGGATATCTGTTCCATGGACTGCAGGGGGACAGTCTTCCTCACCATCTTCTCCATGGGCTGCAGAGGAATCTTCATTTTCTGTTGTTTTCATGAACACACTCTATCTCACTAATTATTAATGATGTCTGTTGTTGAAATAATAATAAAGAGTAGCTTTTTCTTTAATATTAAACAGGTTAGAGTTACCTAATGTTTCCTTTTTTGGTTTTGAGGGGATTTTGTTCTTTAAACTTGATCCTAATCTCAGTCTGACTAGATAATCAGACTGGCCTATGGCCAACAGTATTATTTTACTGTATAAATCAGTATTATGACATTAGGTACAATTAGACATGGGTATACACACACACTCCTTTATCATAATTTCATTTTAATGTTTATTACACATGCTTTCTCTGTAAACCAGATACCTTTATTTGTTCTAAGTAATTTTTTTAAACCTGTTTAGATTGGAAGTGTAAGCCTAAACAAGAAGTCAAAGCAATAAAAAGAATTGTTACAGGTAATTCTGAATAACTTTTCTGGAAATTAAAGCGCACTGGTAAAATTCCTTTGGGGATAAAACTGGTTAGATGCTCTTTAAACAATAATAGTGCTGTGTTTTGATAAAAGCATGGGATCAAACTTTGAACAATTTTATACTTTCCTTTGTAATTTGGTTGCTTATGTTGAAATTGCTGTGAACAAGACGAAGATTAGTCAAGGTCTTCAGTAGTCTGTCTCTTACCAATGCCCACCATCATTCACTCTAGCAAAGAAACCAGGACATTTGCAGATCAGATTTTCTAGTATATTAGAGAGACAACAATATTAGAAAATCTGTTCAAAGTATTTTATCATTAAAATGTTGCCATTTTTTCCTCTTTCCTTTCTCTACACCTTTTTCTGTTACTTGTTTGATAGTATTTGTACAAGATAAACAGTTCTTACTGATTTTTGTCTAAAGTGTGTTTAATTAATAGGGGGTAATCCTATTAATTAATTATTAATCCTAACAATCCACACTCAAAATGTTGTTTCTAAAGGCAGCCTCACCAGGCAAGGCACTAGACTCTTTCAGATAAAAATCTCAGGCCCAGTTTACAAATAAATAGTGTGTGAATGTGTGCCAAAATGTGGAGAAGGGTCCTCAAGATGGAGTGCTATTATTCTGTAGATGTGAGAAGAGCTATTCTGACATAAATGGATAATAAATAAGAACGATTCAGAAGCAGAGACAAAAAGACTGAAGGTCTGGGATGCACAGTCGTTATTGCTCAACTGAATAATAATTCTCCTTTATGCAGGAATTGGAAATAGATTGCAGCTGAAACTATAGGGGAAGTTCTTCAGGAATTCGTAATGCTTTTTGCTTGGAGAAAAAGCGAAGAAAACATTGTCTGCTGTGTATGTGACTTGTGTATGTATTTTCAGCAACCGTGTGGAAGCTTGGACTAGGGATGTTAACTTCCTGCTCCGACAAGAAGGAAGACCCATGGTGAAACTTACAGGTCATAGGAAGCAGTTTAGAGTGATGGAAACAGATTGGCGGAATACTGATAAAGCAGTGAATTGGATAAAGGAGGAAGCAGTTAACTTTACTCAACCATTTATCCTATACTTGGGACTAAATTTACCACACCCATATCCATCACCCTACGCAGGAGAAAATTTTGGATCCTCTACATTTTTAACATCTCCCTATTGGCTTGAAAAGGTATGTGAATGTAAAATTTAAATATAAAATTATTAATAACTGTACTGTTACAGACAGTATTTTATTCCTGATTTTTCAAGATAGACCTGGTTCTGATATTTCATTACACAGTAGTGTAGTGAAGGTAGTGTAGTGAAATTGAATGAGATGTTTGGTTTGATTAAAGGCTACGCCAATAGAAGCAACAAATTTGTCTCTCTTGTGGAAAAATGTTTGTTAGCAGTAGTAATTGAATCAATAAGGAAGTATGGAATCCTTATAGAAATACATTAAGAAAAATGAGATTATTGCTCTTCTTAGCTGTAAATTAATTTTGGTAATGATCTGAAGTCGATTGTTATGAACATTCTGTGTTTTTGCTTGTTAGAAATGATGTTACATGTAATGATTTTGTCTGAGTTTTACAGTGAAAGATTGACTTTTTCTGCAGTATGGACCTAGAACATGAAGCAACATAAGACACAACAGAAGTCTTCCTTTCTGTTCGCTTTTTCTGTGTTACTGTAGATTTTCAAGTGCAAGAAAGTGTCCTTGTATCTGTATGTGTAAAGCTAAGAAATAGCACTCCATTCCAAATAAGAAATATTTTTTCTCTTTCTTGTATAGTTTCCAGTTGCTATTATCTACCATAAAATAGAAATATGTTACAATAGATTTAATATTTTCTGCAGCTGCAGGATTAGAATTAGATTGATAAGACTGTATGCTTCATAAAACCTCGCCATATGCAATTTTTATAAATTGTGGCCTTTTTCATGAGAGAACTGCTAAACACTTTATCTAGGTGTACCAAAAATACAAATACTTAGAAAAAAGAATTTACAAATGAAGGTTGAGAGATGTGAATTTTTTCGTATTAGTGAGGGTTACGGGTTCTTGTGGGAATGGTGAGAAGTTTGTGGGGAGAGGAAGAGCTTGCAGGATCTAGCTTATTAAGGAAAAGTTTCTGGGTGCTAATTGCTAGGTTAGATGTGTCTTGGGAAGAATGGGTATTTTTTTTGAGTCACAGACGGTTATAACATCTGTGACGAATTTTTGCTCATCTTTTATCCAGTCAGAGTACCTTAACTGCACGGTTTGCTGGGGCCCTTCCCAACACTGTGTATACATACTTTGTTGTGTGAACCACATACTACCATTTATTGAGCATTGGCTGGTTGTTCTGTGTGGACACTGCTGAAGGCCTAAGCAAATTTCAGCCAGGCCTTTTCTCAGGTTCTGAGTCTTTTTCTCAGCTTCTAAGGATTTTCCTCAGGCTGAGACACTTTCCCAGCTCTGGCCTGAATTTTTCCCAGGGTGATAGCTCTCTTGTAAATAGAAAGGAATTAATAAAGATTAGCACCTGGTGTTGACTGTGGGACGGTGCGTGATGTATGTGACGGGAAATGTTTTCTCCTATTGTCCAATGAACTACTGTCCCACTTGAGATTTGCAAACCATGCTATAAATATAGATCGGGTTTTCAATAAAGTGCTTCTTTCAACCAAGAAGAAGTGCATTGCTGTTATTCACTGCTCTGTGCAAATAGCAACACTTCTGCGATGTAGTTCTTTTTTAGTCATGGAAGAAGCAGTCTTTTAAAATCACAGAGGTAATTTCATGAGGAAGTTTGATCACATAGATGAGGAACTGAATTAAATGTCCTGTTTATTTGAGCTGTAATACAGAACTGAGGATCAATGTGGTATGTTTGTGAAACCCTGTGTTGTTAAGCCCTGTATTTTGTACAAGCTGTCATTTTTTCAGGGCATGTGGCTTCTTTCCTAGTTATGAATTACATGTCTTGGTTTAAGATGATTGAGAGAGGTAGGCGCTCTAAAAGTGAGATCTTCCCCTTAGTTTCAACCAATCCCTTTCTACCAATAAGGAACCAATACCAGGAGATATAAGTGAAACAGTAACAATTTACTAACAAGTGAAACAGCAACATGCAAAAAATCGAAGTGAATAATCACTAGATACAAACTTGAATCTCTGGAGCTCCACCGGAGCAAAGAGACCCCAAACTCGTGTTAGACTCTTTCCAAGGTGACACCTGCAAGTGACCATGCACTCCAAGAAACAAAGGGAACGGGTGACAGCAAACTCCTGGGAAGGCTGGAGCTTACTAAGGTCTGGTAGCAGATGGAAATGCTGGCACACGTGGCGTCAGAACCGCTGCTCGCTGCTTCCTCTTGAACCCACCACACTCCGCCTTCTGATCTGCTGGCGTGCTGGAGAACGGAGCAGGGGAAACTGGTCTCTGAACATGCATACAGGGTGGCCCAGCCCCTAGGGGCCTGATCAGGCTTCACTGCCTGTAGAGTTTGCAAAGATCACTGCAAATACGGTTTCTGTTTGCTAAGTGCAGTTTTTCCGAGTTGCTACAGTTGCAAGCCTAGAAACCAGCCCTTGTCAACCCTTTCTGGAGTGGAGTCTGCTCCTTCCGCAGAAGAGGAGGTCAATTTAGGTTTCTTGACCTTTTAAAGGATCTGGCATCTCCCGACTGCCCTGCAATTCTGATTCCAGGTGTTCTTTGGGTCTTAAAGACGCAATAACAATCTTATGGCACAGACAGATATGGAATATAGTAACATTTTGGGTTACCCAGGATATTATGATAGACAGACAAAGGGATTGTGGCTTTGTGAATACATAAAACTAGGCTGAAGTCCTGTAAAAAAGAATCATAGATGGAGACGGACACTTTCTTCTCTCTTATCTTAAGCAGCTAATAAATGCCATTTGCAAAGTCCAAAATGTAACTTTATGTAATCAAGGACCTTGAGCAATAAGAAAATGACTGCAACAGCATTATTTTATCTTCATTATTTTTCCTAGTAGTGTGTTTTCTATGGATTCTAAGGAAACTTACATTTTGGTGTGTCTGTTTAACTGTTACAAAGGTTTTCCTTCTGTGGGCGCTTGAACTCCTGCAGATTTATCAACCTGTTTAGCTGTTGGGCTTTTCCTCCAAGTAACAAGTGAAAGTATAAAAGGAAATTGCCTCAAGTTCCCATTTATTTAAGGGAGTATTTACAAGTATGGCAGCCATGCCTAAATGCGTGTGTCAAATTTCAAGACTCTGAAGCTAGTACAGAAGCAGACAATATCTGTGACTATGCCTAGTTTGAATATACAAATAGATTGGCTTTTTAATTTCATCCTGATTTTGCATGTCTTTATAATGGATTGACATAGGTAGAAAATATTAGAAAATTGTATTAATGTATTCAGTTTTTTTTATCAAGGTGCCAACACTTGTCATCACTGTCCTGAAGGCTTTCCCAGACTACATGATTTTCTATGTTGTTCTCTAGTCCCACGTAGCACCCAATCTTCTAGATCCATGGGTTTATATTTATTCTACAGTTATGAAGACTCTATGTCTTCTGTATCTACTCTAGAAGATGTTCTGTGATATCTCTTTTAAAAATATACAGCAGTTGGTAAAGCACATATTTGTGGCCTTATTTTCTAGTTGATTTTCATAGGTTTTTAAAAAACAATTTACCTGTGGAAGCGGTGGGGAAGTATGGAGGAGGTAGCTGCATGGTATAACAAATATGCAGTTAGTGTTTCCTGGCCCACAAATTGAGAACTGTGAATTTATGCTATAATTTTTTAAATTAAATCTGTGTTAAAATACTTGTTTAATTCAGTTGCTAAATTAATGTTAATTTCCTCTTATTTTTAGGTAAATTATGAAGCTATTAAAATGCCCAAGTGGTCTTCTCTTTCAGAGATGCATCCAGTAGACTATTACTCATCATACACCAAGAATTGCACAGGAGAGTTTTCAAAAGAAGAAGTGAGAAATATTAGAGCATTTTATTATGCTATGTGTGCAGAGACAGATGCCATGCTGGGTAGGTAAAGTCTTACTATACAATGGGTTTTCTGGTTCTGATTTTTTTTTTAAAGAAGATGCTGATAGGGTTGATCTTTGGGGGCAAAAGATAGAAAACAAAACAGCAAAGTTCTCATCTGGGAATAAGCTGTGGAAGTTGCTTACTCAGTCTGTATGATAAATGACAGGATAGCCCTTTAGGTGAATTCAGAGCTCTGAAAGTAATCACAGACAGCAGTCAGAAGCTCTGTAGAAAACCAGTGACTGAAGCAAAATATTGCATGAGCCATTGCACTGGTTTAAAGCCCAATGGGAAAATTACCCCACACAAGCTGCCCTTCCTCCCCCTTCCTCTTTTGACAACACATGAAATACTAGGAGAGACCACAAGTGGGAACAACAGTTTTACTGAAAAACTTGCAATAAACACAACAATATCAATAAAAGAGGGCACAGAGGGAGAGTGCTCTACCCCAAGAAGTGTTCACCAAAAACTATAAAGCAAAAACACTCCCCAAAGAGAGTACTCAGTGTGTTTTTCCCAGACAAAGGCAAGATGGCACCTACCATCTCCATTCCCTCCACACTAGACTATATGGCTCAGGAAAACAAAAGCAGTTAGTGAGGCAGAAAAAATTCTGCAGTTTATTGTCCTTCCCGCAGCCTAGAACAAATTGAAAACAGAGACAAAACAAAGCCTGGAGAGCTAATTAATCCAAATAAAGGGTCCTGCTGCTGAAAGTGCTGGCCCTGCCCATAGCAACGGCGGCAGAAACAGCAGCAGCAGTGGTGATGGCAGCAGCTTGTGGAATCTTCCCTCTGCTCCAGTGATAGTTACAGTTTGTGAGGGTTTCAGAAACAGTTACAGCCTCCTGTGACTTCAGCAACAGTTAAGGGAACAGTTCACACCTTTCCGCCACCAAGGTAAGACTGAATCAACTTCAACATACCTTGGTGTTTCCTGCTGAACACCATGCCCCCTCCATGACATAGGCAGTATGTTATTAAATTGTGCTGGAAACTCCACTCCTCTTTTCCTCTGTATCCAGGACACCTATGTACAAGAGGAGCTAAATCTCTTTGATTAAGTGCTAGCTGAAATAATGGAAACATTTTTGTGGAGGGCACAGACTGTAAAAGCTGAGCTGAGAGAACAGATAAATTTTAGGGTGTAAGTAGCTTTCCTTAGAGACTGATTTCAAGTGTGTAGACTGGATAACAGCTGTTACTCATCAGCTGAACAATAAGGTTACGTTTGGAATGTCCTTTAGAAGCATATTATTGAAAGTTATGAAGAAGTAATTAATTGTACATTCAGAATTCTTCAGTTTGCAGGAAGGTCTACAGATATAAAATTTGCAATGCAAGTTGGTCTTAATTTACAGCATTTTATTTTTTGATCTGAAAAGTGACCATGAATGAACAAGAATTTTTTTGCATGCTGATGTGAAATTAATGATCAAATAAGCTTATCTTTTAGGCATATGTCCTCAGCCAGGACAGCATATTAGTTTGTAAAGTGAATTAAAAGACACAGGACTTCTCTTCCTCATTTTATGAATGAAAAGAGTTCAATGGAAGCCTTACAGCTTTAGGAAATGAAGGGATTGCAAAGTAACTGCACTGCAACTGTAATTTTATAACATCTTTTAATGAGTATGTTTAAGCATAAATAATCCTGAAGTTTTAGTATTTAAGATGCCTAAGTGCTTTGCTTAAATACCAACTTCATTGATCTTGGTCCTGTCTTTGTTGCACAAACGTACATACAAAAAGAGTGTATGTTGTGTATTCATTGCACAAATGTATGTGTAACAAGGGAGGCAGTTCCTCCACTGCCTAGGAGGGTTCTTTGAAATTTGCATGCTGCTTTGCAGGTACAGACCTTGGAAAAAGTATTTTGAATGTATCCTTTTTGGTATCTTTTTGTTGTTGCAGGTGAGATTATTTCAGCTCTGCGAGATACTGGACTTCTTGGAAAAACAATCATTATATTCACTGCAGATCATGGAGAACTTGCTATGGAGCACCGTCAGTTTTATAAAATGAGCATGTATGAGGGAAGTTCCCATGTTCCTCTTTTAGTTATGGGGCCAGGTGTAAGAGAACAGCAGCAAATACCAAATGTAGTATCTCTTGTGGATATATATCCTACTATGCTTGGTGAGTTAAGTAATTTCAGGTGACAATTTTTTTCCCTGTTACCATTACTATTCTGCATTTGTATCACAGTCAGAATGATGTCTCCACTTTGAGCCAATATAGTAACACAGCAGGAGATAGTCTATCTGTGGATCATATATATGGACTTAATAGAAAAAATAAAAAATCGATGAAAAAACAAAATAAAGAAACTGATGATCTTCCTTCTTACTATTACTGTCATCCACATAATTGCAGTGACTGATTATATACAGGATTGTTACTAGAAAAAAGGAATAACACCCATTTTAGATATGAATAATCCTTGCTAGCCTTCAAACCCAGCAGTTCACTAGAGAAATTACAGTGTAAGTGCATCCAGACAGGAGATTAAACCTGAAAGGAGGATGGGTTTATTAGATTAGCT
>JANRMJ010000079.1:44497169-44515264 GCA_025584955.1 Alethe diademata
GCACCAGAAAACACTTATATATTTGGCCCTCTGAATTGCAAATGGCATCTAGAACTGTAGCTCTGACATATTAACAATATAGTTTTTAGTGGATATTCAAAGAGTTAACACTGAAATTCAAAAAACACTTTTAAACTATTCCACAAGGCAGTTCAACCATCTGCCAGAATTCCTTGTGAGCAATGTATTTCTTTACAAATCTTGCTAGATAAATACAGGCTGCCAAAGCCTCCATCCTTTTCTTCTTTTCTGTATTAGAAATCTTTATCTGTCTAACATACTTAATAGAGGAATACTCTCAGCAATGTGTCTTCACTTAGCTTTCAATCAGGCAGTGATCATCAGTTCCCTGGATCATCTCACATTTATCATTCATTATTGTGTTAGTTCTGCTAGCTTGTTACCTTGTTTAAAAACATTTGTCACATTGTTAAAAAAAAGGAAATTGGAGATATTGTAGGAAAAATAATCCGTTAATGGACTTGATTCCTCATAACAGGAAGGTTTTTTGTGTCCCTAGTTGAAAATGTTTAACTCCATATTTGGGCTATGTCAGGTTTCAAGTTGTGCCTTTAACTGAATACAAAATCCCTATACTTAATGCTCAGCCCTATCAGACGCTTTTTAAGTGAGGTAACAACTATTCCTCCCCTTAAGGAGGTAGAAACCTGAGTTGCAATAATATAATCAAATTAGTTTGCTATTGCAAACTACAACCTGTCTCTCCTGAGTCCCAGTCTGGAGCACTTGTCTTAATTGCTAACTCATTCTATGTCTTTGCAAAAGCAGCACCAGGTGTACCTTCATCTCATCACTATTCCTCTCTTGCTGTCCAAAACCTGTGCTATTCATGGGCAGCACATGATATTTCAGGAGATCAGTTAGATGAGGTTGTGAATATCCTTGTTAGTTATGCATGGAGGGGTGCACTTCCATGTGCTGGCTGTCATAAATCCTTTTCTCTTGTAGTCCTTCCGTGAGACTTAGGCACTGCAAGTCATGTGTCACTTCCCCACTTTGTTTGATCAAAATATCACTTTTTATATAATCTAATACAAAATACCTGATTTTAAAATATTCTTTATTGCCCACAACATTGCTGCAGTGGTTTTTCCTTAAAATAAATGGAAAAAAACTACCTTATTTCCTCCATTTTGCTTGTTTGCTTTCACAGAAATCTGGACATAGATTTCACACTTGGGTTCTTTGTATGTAATCTTATGGGTTATAAAGGTTTGACAAAGCAGATAAACAAAAACTGCTCAGAATTGCTTTTCATCCATTAGCTACAAGAACCGAAATGAGTCGGTCCTAGGGAGCTCTCTGCTTTTTCTCATGTTTGGCTGTGATACATTTTATTTTGTCTGGCTTGTGGGATCAGGTCCTTGAGTTCTCTGAAAAAACATTAATTCATAAAGCTCAAGTAAACTAAAACTTGCATGTAACAATCCGTAAAAATTCACCCTGGAGATTCTTTTTAAAGTTACTCTTTTGCTTAGCCCAAGGTCTCAGTGTTTGATAGATTACTCCTCAAAAGAAATCTTGCCATAATGTCCATGTTGTAACATTTTCAAGAGGAAGACATTCCTTTACCCTCAGATTTAACAGCTGAACAAAATTTGCATCTGGTTTGCAATTATTTGTCTGGCTTCAGTTTTCAGTCTCCTGCTAATTACACAATGTCCAAATTTCTGTCTCCCTATTTGGATGTGCAGAAGTGACAAAACTTCTGGATATTATGATTTGAGGTGATGAGAAAGATCCAGGATTGAAAGTTTTCTTTTCAGAAGTGCTCTAGGCAGTGACAAATGAGAAAGCTGAAAATAGGCTATTGATTCCTAAGTCACTAAATCTCCAGCTTGTGCCAAGGGGCAAAGCAGAACCTCGAAAAGCATTGAAGAGCTCTTCCTGAATAGCTGTGTGCTGAGTGTGATATAATGATTTTAGGATGAAAGGCCCCTTTGTTGCAGGATTAGGTGAGATCACACAGAGAGACCCAGGTTAGCTGTAATCATGGAAGTCAGGAGTGAGGAAATTTCCTTTATCAGACTCCACTGTCTTACATGGCCCTCTATGCTTTTCCCTGCAGAACAGAAACACTCACAATAGCCAAAGCTGCCTTATTTATTCCCAACACAAAGGGATTTTCCCTCCTTTTTACAATGTGTACTTCTCCCCCCATTTCTACATAGTATTAACACAAGTGTTGTTAGAAACCCACTGAAGAGCCAGAGCCCTCAGCAGTACTGCCCACCTCAGCAGTGGGCATAAACAGCCCCCCGAAAGACATTTTTTTTTTTTAAATCACCTTTAAATCTCCCTTCCTATTAATTCTTAGGCATTTAAAGAATTTGCTTTAAAATTCCATTTATATTAATTATGTGGATGCCTGGAAGCACAAGCTGGCTGTGTTCATGGTTTCTCCCCTTCCCTATGTAAGCACCTACGTAAGAGCCTGGCAAGGTGTTTTGCTGCTCACCTGTAGCCTGAAATTTCACAGCCCCACAATAAAGGGGGAAGGGAAATGGAATAATCTCTGTGGATCTATATCATTAAAGCTCTGGTTTGTACCCTTCTCGTTTGCTGAAAGAGGGAGAAATACTACAGCACTCTCAAAAATTCAGACTCACAATGGAAAAAAATACACTCAGGCTCTCCATTTCTTGAGCTTTCCAAGTGGAAATTTTCCTGTTTTATGTTCTTAAGCTTCCCATTCTTCGTAAAAATCAGTAGCTGAGAATCTTCTAAAGGGCAGTGGAATAGAAACACCTGAACCTGACTGAAAACTATTGTACAGTGCTGATAGTACTACTTTGGGAAGCTAGGTAGATGCTTGTGAAATACAAAAGCCAAATGTAGTATGCTTTGAGTAAAGCTGATGTTATTAGCACATGGAGTACATTAAAGATAGAATCCTTCAGTGCTGGAGGAAAACACATCAGAGGCAACCAAGATAACAGTGCGTTTCTCTCTGTTATAAAGCAAGGAATATGCACTTTGTATACACGGAGCCTTTCCTGACCACTGCAGGATTTCTGAAGTCTGATTTGAACAAACATAAACCTGAAGTGGGAAGAGATGGATGTTTTGAGGCAGTATTTCAGTGGTACCATCCATCTTAAGCTAAGAAACTCCTGCACAGGCTGTTCATACTGGGCATCTTCAACTTAATCAGAATGTGAGCAGAAATTTGCTGATAACTGGGCAGATTTTAACAGGCCAACTATTGTCCCAAGATGTAACAACATAGATTTGTACTATTAATTAAATGCAGTTTCTGTTTAATTTGCAGATATGAAGACATATTAAAGCCTGAAAGAAATCTTCCATAAAGATACAAGTGCATCCTTGGAAGCAAGAAGCAGATAAAATTAAATCTTTTAATGAGCAGTATAAAAGTCTAAATTTTATTCCCACCTGTAACTGCTCAGCCTCCTCAATACCCTTACACTGGTGATCTTCCATTGCTTGAAATCTTCCCTGGTTCCTGGTCTCCACTATAAGCCCCTCTGGGTAATTTTTTTTTATGATTACAGACTAAATATTCTTTAACAATCACATAGTCCATGTTAATAATAAAGCTCTTCTAATTCAGATATGGCTGCAGAGAGGCTTGGTGACACTGTTTAGCAGCAGGAAGTAATTTTTAATCTTCCTTTCAGCCCTGAAAGTGTTCAGAGAGGCTGTGCTAAAGACAGACAGAGCAAGGCCAATATTTACACAACTCCATTTTGGTATGGCCTTTGTCTTGTAGTAAGAAATGGGGCTACTTTTTTAAGGAATGAATATTTGAGTTATTTTTGTATTTTTATCCAGTGGCATTGCCCAGAATGGCCCATTAGCATCGTCATGAGCGCAACAGCTAACAGCAACCTGATCTGTGGAGACTGGCAATCAGAATTTCCTTCCAACCCACATCTCAAGGACATCTTCAGGCATCAGGAGGAGGGCAGTGGGCAGGCCAAGGACAATTGTGAAAGGAAAAGTTATGCAGTATTATCTGAATTATAATTAAATCATATTAGTCATGCTCCAGTAAGCATTCAGTGTTACTGTTGTATTTGCATCATAGAGCCATTAATTCTCCTCGGGTAAACAAGTGCTTATCGGGTAAACAAGTGCTCATCACTCCTCAGTGCTCAGGCTGATTGGAAAAATGGGTACTTAATCACCTCATTGCTCTCTACTGTGTTTTCTGATGGCTGAGTGGTTTTTGCTTTGAAAAGTTTTGCTGGTTTCCCAGAAGCCTTCAACAAATCCATCCCTCAAACACTCAGAAAGACCAATAGATGATTGTACCACGGTCATTCTTCTAAGCTCTCCTGGTCATCTTTGGCACTAAATACATCACCTGCTCATGTATTTGCTGCCAAAACCCAACAAAGACCAGCCTTTGGGGCAGCACAAAGAGTCTGCATTTGCTGCTTACTGGAATTATTTTTCTAAAATACTCAGAGCTTCCTCCCCATAATATATTTTCCTTTGACTTCAATTCCCATTCTAGAAGTGAAAACTGTCTCTGTTTTTGTGCATAAACACTGCTTTTTAATCCAGCAAGTAAGACCTTCAGGATAATTTCAGGCATAGGTCAGGTATTAAACATTAACTATGTGGTGTTATGTGGTATATTTGCACAGTAGGTGAACATTATTGCAGTCTGGCTTTATCCTGAGGACTTCAGAACAATTTTCCTAGTAAGACTGCATGTTACTGTGTTCTGAGAGATCAGAGAATCTCCAAGGCCTTTGATAGGTCCAAATCCTCTCTGCTCATTGGTGTGGAACCAGTGACAGAAGGTTCAGAGTCTTAGATTGTTCTTAGGGACACTACACTCACAACTCTCTAATTCTTGCTAATGAGGAGGATGTAAGCCCCAACAGAGCATCATGACAGGTGGTAGTAAATAATCAGATACTTATCTATTTCAATAAAAGATAGAAATGTCACAAATTAGTTTAAGACATGTAATTAAAATTATGTTAAACAGATTTTTTCCCTAGTAAAAAAAATGCTCACCAAAATTATATTTTCAACCTTCTTTTTTTTTCACTTACTGAAAATCCCTATTCTGAAAAAGGTCATGCAAGTTGTTGTGCATCAGTTTCCTTTTGATGAAAACTTGACTAGGGTTTTTATTTGTATGCTGTAAAGCTTTTTTTAATGCCTCCTTAAAATATCTTGCACAAACATCTAATGGCAAAAGTTTTCTTGGTTCCTTCTGTACCAATGACAGCACAATGGCATATCCAATATAAATATAAGGCATGGCAATGGATCATAGACAAGTTATTGTTCAGCGAGTTGCACTGCAGATTAAAAGCTTTAACTCATATAAGCAATCTCTTAAAAGTCTTTATAGGAATCTTGAATTTATAATAGGCCTTCTTACAACTGTTCAGTTAATTAAACACATTAATTAAAAAATAACAGATGGCTATAAAGAGAATTAACTCGGTCATCAAGAGTTGTAACTTGCATTTCGTGATGGGTGAAATTGCTGTAGAGAGCTCCAGTGCCTCTGCATAAAGTTTACTCATATCTCTGTCAAACCTCTGATGATCTGATAACATGGCACAAGCAGCATCCTGCTTTTACACAACAGATTCAGTTGCAAGGAATTTGACCTGACATTGGAAAACTGCAATCACAACAGAGATTTGGGTTGTCTGTAAGGTCTCACAGGGAAATCTTTACTAGAAAATAGTGTGCTTCACAGAGGGGAAGTTTGCAAAGCCTCCCCAGGAAGAGGCACAGAGCGCCAGTGGATACAGGTGTGTGTGGGTAGGCAGGGGCTGAGCCAAATGTCCCAGGAGCTGCTGGTCAGAAGCATAAGATTTCCACTGACCCCTTCTGGCACCTGATCCTACAGCACTGGTGTGTGGCTGAGGTGAAGAGCTGCAGCTAAAAAGGGAGTAAGAATGGAACTCCATTGCAGAAAAGGAAACATGACACTTCCACACAACAGGCTTCTGCAGGATGTCCTGCAGGTCTGAGGCATGGTAAACTTCTTTTAGCATGTATGACTACTTTTTTGTTGTTTTTTTGACCACAGTTGTCTTTATTCAAAAACTTCAGGACTTTTAGTGAAGAAAGGGTTTAGACATGTCCAATTTGCATTTAAATCAAGGGTTCTCCTACACAAATATGAACTGGGAAATATCATGCTCTAATTATAATGGCATCTTCAATTTGCCATTGCTTTTTGACCCGCAGTATAAATAAAATGAAATCAATGAACAGATTTAAACTGATGCCATACACAGTCTTTCCTGATATAGGGAAAATTATTATTTTGTTCATACTTAGTAGCTTCTGATCTTTGTGAAATGGTCTGTATCCTTTCTGAGTGTCATTAACACTGTCAAATACTGAACACACCGAACTACTCGTTGAAGCAGAGAGGGAGGAGCAATAATGTAAGAAAACCCTGCAGCTGGGAACAAACTAGCTTTTTTCAATTGCAATCCTGTTGCTGCAGTGATCCTCTAGTACAAGTACTGGCTATAGGCTGCTTACAAATTTTGCATGTCTCTGACAACAGCTACTAAGTGTAACAAACAGAGATGATCAAACAGTCTAACACTGAAAATTCTGGTTTTCTGCCTAAAACACAGATTTATCCTTACGTGCCTGCTCATCTGGAAGAAAAAGGTGAGGTGGGAGCTGAAACAAAAAGCTCTCCATAAAACACTGTAAACAACCCTTTTTCCAGGTGTGGTCTCACCAAACTACTGCTAAGAATGTGCCATCCCACATATGCATGCTTCTGGGGACTGACTGACAGTGAAACTGTGGGAATGATGACTAACTCCTTGTTTTGAAACCATGCTAGAACAGGTCAGTGACAATAAGCTGTCTAAGGCCAAACAGTGGTGGGTTTGTTTTTTTTTTTTGCAGGAAATTCTTTACATGGCCTCAAATATGCTTAAAATTATATCTGAATACATGACCCCTTGGGAAAACTGCTATTTTGCTCTCCACTGAGGCTGTGGGACTTCGCATGACTGCAAAGATGAAACCTTCCTTCCTAACTGCCTGAGCCAATAGGTAGTTACAAAATTCGCTTTTTAATCCTGAACACATAACAGATTAGACCCATCACAAACCCTTACAGATCAGAGGAAGTCAACATTGTTACCATTAGGGTTCAGATATGGCTGTACTGTTACTACACAAAAGGTGGTCTCTACATAAAACAGGTATTTCTGCAATCATAAACTCCATCACTTAAACTAAAAGAAGTCTGTAATAAAATTAAACACCCAAGTATCTAAGTACTCTATACCACAGAGCTACCTACACCCTTCAACAAAGATGTTTAACATATGGATCAACATGTTTTTCCAGACCAAAAGAACAAGAATTTAGGTTAATTTAATAGAAAAATAAAATATGGAATAACATTGATTTTGGCCAGTATCAATTACAACAGAACTACCCTATTTTACAAATACCAACTGAACATTTTACACATGTACAGTATTTTTTTCAGTAAAAATGGATTTTGTTAAAACAATGTCAGTTTTTCTTAAAGAAAACGAAGTTATTAATTTCTTCTCTATTATAGTGTTAGAGACATTTGTAAGTATCCAAACAGATTCTTTACAATCCATTACATAATTAAATCTCAATAGTGAATATATATTTATATATAACATATATAATATTAACTTAAACTTTGAAAGCATTATGTTCTATTTAAACACATTATACTGAGAAATGAGGCAGTAACAGACTAGTAGTTAAACTAGCACAAATTTGAATGTTTATCAGGAAATTTGTAATGGGCACCAAAGGAGCTTGACTGCACTCTGTCACACTGAACCAGGATGAAATAGTTTACCTGCTCTCTGCTAAAGAGGACAGTAGCTCTAAAGGTTTGAATTAGTTTGTTTGACATCCACAGTCAATTTTGATCCCCTTTATCTTCCAGGATTTACATGCTTGAACAGCTGAAATCCATTTTGTTTGTATGTCCTGGAAAGCTAACTGAGAAAGACACTTCACATGCTTTAAGTATTATCCCCAGTAAACAGTATCTTTGAAGTTCAATTTTCTATTTTCTGCGAAATGACTGTCTTTTGACTAGTATGCTGAGTGAAGCTGAAGAAGACAAATTAAACAGAAATTTTTACTGGCAGCCATGTGCCTGGGTAGAAAAAGAGTGAGGCTGGGGCCACTTCTCTTATTACTCAGGACCATTTTACAGTGAGGTAACTCCACTTGACTTAGCAGGACTATTCCTGCTGAAATTTCTATTGTGAGCAGTTAAAAGCAGATTCAGGCCCATCACGGCTCAAAGAGAACCACTGATTTATTGCCCTATAAGCAATTTTTCCTAGAGGTGTATTTGGCACAATTATAAATCCAGTCCTGTAAACACATCCTGTCATATATAGTCACACTGGCATTTACATATGGGCACTATGAAATAGTTCCACATATCTGTATGATAATATCCCCTTTTTAAATGAACATTACAAGACAACAATAATTTATGAATACTTCTTACATGTTAGCAATGTTTTCCAACTTCTGAGCATATACATTACTCTCACTTATGCAGATCAAGAGAAGTAGTATATTCTAAATTTGTCTGCTACAGGAACAATGAGTTTCTTATGTGTATTTGAAATAGCATTGACAATTTAAAAAAATAAAATAAAAATCCTAGCATATCTGTTAATAAGCCACCTGTCTAAAAATGTAATCTATATGACCAAAACCACATTTTGGGCAAACATATATACATACCGAATGTGATACAAAAAATAGCATACAGCAGAGGAAGTAAGAAAGAAATGTGTGCAGAAATGTTTACTTTCCATTTTTAAAAATAGTGTTACAAAAGGGGTAGAACTTAGTCCTGCACTAATGATGTTTCTGATCCCCTCAGGAACTCAAGTTCCCCCTGTCAATACATACAGCACAAAAAAAGACTAATGCAATTTTTTTTGTATTGTTTAGTTTTAATCCATGTAAACTTGTGGTGTATTCTTGAAACACTCTTTAAACATCTTGAAGTGGAAAGAAGCAGGAAAGAAGGGAAGAAAAAGAACCTTCAAAAAACAGGAATAATCCTAAGGTTGACAGGAAATCAAATCAAATGTTAATTTTGGCATCAAATGCTTTGGTCACATAATACTGACTCTGTGATCCTGGATGCTCAGCTCTAGACACCCAGTTATGAAAGGTAGGCGTGTTGTAGTTTTTCCATTTAAGTTCCAACAAACAGTTTGCCATCTCCCCAGACAGAGAGGGGGGAGAGGGAGAAAGAAGGTGGCTTGCTTTCTTTTTTTTTTTTTTCTTTTTTTTTTTTTTTCCTTTTTAAGTAATATTGATTAATCTGTAAGTCTACAGGAGGAGGAGAATGCTGGGAGGTGTCAGTTCACCCCTTTTGTTTACATGTTCTGCAACACAATTGCTGAAGCACCTTCCTCTGGCAGAGATTGTTCTTTTTCACCAGCATACAGAATCCTCCCTCGGCCCAGGACTCTTCCGTGGCTTCCAGAGGGTAGCAGCAAGAGAAGGAGGGGAGGTTGAAGGTTTGGAGAGCACGGCGTGTACAATGGAGGAAGGTTTAATTGGTCAGACATGCAGATTTGGTTGAAGAGACCATTCAGGAGCAGGTAGCAAGTAGGAAATTTGGTCCATCAAGAGGAATTTCAATCAATAGGATTTTTTTTGGTTTTTTGTTTTTTCAGGAAGAGATATTGTGTGGTCCAACAGGGAATGATTGGTATCCATTTATGAAAAGGAAAAAAAGATTAGAAAGAGAATAATTAGAACACAGTGATATTCACAGCAAAGGAATTTGCTCTCAATTTTTATGAATGAAAAGAATAAAACAATCAAACCACAGAAAGAGAATAAAACATTCTCAACAGAAATGCAAATCCTGTAAAGTGAGCTGACTGTAAGGCATTGAAATGTGACCATCTCTGCTTTTGTAAATTAACAGAAAAAAAAAGCCCAAACCCTCCTGGACTTTCCTTGTTACTGTAGACTGCTGAGAACACATGGTATGACCCAGCATGGTGCATTGCAACTGCCTGGAGCCTTGCACATCCATGTGCTGCCCTTCCATGAGAGCTGTATTTGGAAGAATGGTGGTGACACTACTGAGATGGGGCGTCCTCACCCTCAGGAACTATGGTGTATGTGGTTGAGGCTGCACATGTACCAATGAAGATGGATTTATTCAGCCATATAAAAGACCAAATTGGTATCTCAAATGTTTGCACTGCAGAAATCAATTGCAACACCATATTAGCATTACACTTCTTAATTTGTCTATTTATACTGTCCTCTTCTGTACTTGCTTTAGACAATAGCTCTTCCAATGTCCAGACAGAAGAGTGCTCATCACTAATTTACCAATATCTGCAATGTAACTTTACGATGAACATGATACTTTTCAAAGTTTGGAAACCTATATTCCAACAAGAAGCGCAAAGGTCCACAGAAACAAGACTCAAACCTGTGCTCTTTCGTTTTTCAAGTCTTCTTTAACTCTTAGTAAATCCAGTGGAAATAAGTTGGACCCAAGAGTCACTGTTAGCTTTTACTATATCTGATGTCAGGTATCTTCCCAGACTTTGTTCTGGTATTTTCCAGTTGGATTGCACTTGTTGGGCTCTATTTAAAAGTAATTCACATGGTAACATTTTTAGGGAAGCACGGTGTTATCTAAGTGTCTCTGTAATTGTGACATTTAAATGGAATTAATATTAGTGAATAACTAAGCCAATCATATGCAATAAGAAGGCTATCTTGGTTGCCATAGTGGATTTGGAGGAAGTTCAAATCTCCACCCTAAATTTTATGTTCTATATTTCAGAATCCTTTTTCTTCCTCACTACTCTTTCACACAAGTCAAGAAAATCCTGTGGGTGCTTTAAATAATTTTTTACTTACCAGCATTTTCACAGTTTAAAGTGGTAAGATAGATAAATGCAATTCTATTAATAGCATTCTAGGGCCCTCATATAAAAATCTATTGAAAGCAACGACTTTTGAACAAATGCTCTAAGGAAGGAAAAGTAGGTTGTTGGCAAGGGAAAAAATTACTTTAGGAAAATTCAGGTAAAGTGGACGTGACAAATCTTGCTAACACATGCAAATGTAAATTTCTCCTTTTCATACACCTGAGCAATTTAAAAAGTAATGTAGACCTTACTTAAGAAGAAAAGCAGGAAAACCCTACCCAATACATATAAAAGAAGAAGCTAGCAGTGATAAAATGGATCTCTTCAGAGGCTTGCACTCACCATCCTTGCATACTGTTCCAATGACACAGACACCAGTGTCTAGGTTATAGCCATTTGGACAGCTCGTGCAGTTTCTGTCTCCTTGGCCACTGCAATCCAAACAGCTGGCATCACACCTGAAAGACAATGGCAGGAGCTGTCTTCTGGCCTCACCAAATGTAAGACTTCAGAGGAGACCTCTTCTGCACTGCAAAGGACCTGTTTCTTCTTTCTAGAGGTACAAGGTACTATAATACTACTACTACTGATTATGATAATAGTTGACTACACCTGCAACTCAGTCCTGCTTCTTTCCATCAGTTTCTATTCCAGAGTTTTTACTACACAGCTGCATTATTCTAGTGCATTGGAACCACGCATAAATAATCAGCACAAGTATCAAGCTGATGGTGCATACATGTACCAGAAAGGCATGAACTAAAGCTACAGGATAAAAATGACTGACCAGTCCCTTCATCATCCATCTCACTCCCTCATCTTTTGTATTGATTGTCTTTTTATGTGGAATCCACTGAAACACACGGTGATTCCCTTCATGCCCTGAACTTGGATCTGAGTCAATAATAAACGATTCCAAAGGGCAACAAATGATATTTGTTTAACAAGTGTGGAATAGAAAAAATGTTCTTTGCACAGCACCACTTTGCCCAAGTTTTATCCAGCCATTTGTGCACTTGAGTCAGGTAAGATATTCTGGACAGTAGCTTAGAATATACCTGTGCTGTTTATGAATATGCAGTGGAAGAACTGAAATGGTCTTTATAAAGAGTAATTAATTTGCAAAGAAAAAACCCATGGTTTGATTATTTTTGTTTGCTATTAAGAAACACATATCCTCTGTCAGATTTGTAAATTTTACGCTTCTATACAAATCTACTTACACACTCACTACAGGGTGTTTTAAAGTGAAGGTCACACACAAATACCAGAAAAAATATTTTATAGGACCTGTATGAATATAAATCTAATAATAATAATAATAATAATAATAACAACAACAACAACAAAAATAATATTTCCTTCATTTACTTAGCATTAAGTATTTTTTTGTATGTTTTGAAGTCAATAATGTTTTATCTTCTAATAAGTATGATAATTTCCAACACAGTAACTGCTAATATACTGCCAAATATCACATATATCAGCCAGTGATCATACCTTTTGCAGCTTTTGTATCCGCTTTCAGAGGAGTGATCAAGGTAATAACCACTACTACAGGACTGCACACATCTTCCATCTTCCATAAAGTAACCCTGTGTGCAGTTTATACAGGCATCTATTCCAGCACCTTAGTCCAAAGAGAAATTGTTAAAAGGTAGGTACATCGTTAAAATAAACAATTACATCATTTCAGTGTATCTTTTTCTGACATGAATGACTGCAGTTCTAAAGCTCCCACAAAATCTACCAGTCATTATTCCATTTCTGGAAGAAAATGAAAGGCATTACTGGAAGTTGTAGTAAGTTCTAGTAAAATAAAAAAATTAATTGGAAAAAAAGAAAGGAAAAATGGAAGAATATATTAACTCTTTCAATTAAAAACTAGATTTCTATGCCAGCTGAAAGAAGTTTTCCATACTTAAAATGTAATTGAAAGCTACTAAAAGAATTAAGGATTCAGATGTAAACAATCATGTTATACTGTAACCGTGATATAGTGGAATAAAATCAGAGGTAAAATCATACAGTAATGAAAACTATGCAGACAAATGTCAGTGGGGTACCTGCACACGTTGCACAGGAACGGTGGCATGGTTCACAGTCTCTGCCATTATGGTATTTTCCTTCTTCACAGCGGATAGCACATCTGGTGCCATGCAAACTATTGTAAAAAGGAAAAAAAGCACAGGACATGTAATGGCAGCAGAGGACAAGAAGATCGCACACAATCCAGTCATTCTCTTTTAATCAAAGAGCAACCCATATATTACAACTCATCAGCTTCCTTCACTGGCCATATTCCATAAATTTAGAGACACTAACCACTTAGAGGGAATGCAAAGCAGTTTTGCACATGGTGAAGTAAAGAAGCTATTACTCTGTAAATGCTACCAAGTAACAGGGGACAGACAAGAAATTATCAATGACAAGCAGCACTAAAAATTCAGGCATATAAAATGCAATTATTCATGAGGAATTTGGCACAAGGTCAGCATTAAAAAAATGCTAAGAGACTTGTTAACTGAATGCCAGTTCTGTGGGGCTTGTGAGATTTGCTGAAATTACAGATGGAGGTATTCTGCCTGCAGGCACTTTTGAGAGAGCACAAAAATGTAAGTAATAGAGGGAAAGAAATAGCATAAAGAGTCACATTTTCATGTATTCCTTAACATAGCTGTTTATTGCTTTCATGTTATATGGTGCCTGTAGCAGTTTGTTGGGGGTTTGGGTTTTTTCTGTTTGTTGGTTTGAAATTATTTTTTTAAACTAGGACTTCTCTGCCATGTTTACCATCTTCTGTGGAACCTCAGGATTCATCCAATTTAACACTTTCTCCAAAAATGCTCATCAGCTCTGGGGTTTCCCACTCTGAGTACTAACCATGTTTTTACAGATTGGATCCAGCAACAGCCAGGTAAGTTCAGTTCCATGGAAAATTTTCAAGAGTATATTCAGTCCCAGTTTAGACAATAAACTAGCAATTCAACAAAACTTCACAACCCCTGCTTTTCTCTTGTTTTTCCTCAATGACACACCTCAAAGAGCTTTACAATGGACACAGCATTATCATGTTATTACAGATGGGAAAATAATTTGCCCAAGTTCATTTAATGGGCCAATAATGGAGTAAATCTGGAATCCAGGTCTCTCCAGACCCACTCAAGTAAGGCCCTGCTCACTGATACCTCTGCCAAGAAAATGCAGAAAGTATGGAACAACTATGGAATATGAAATGGATGTCCTGTAAGGCTCCATTTATTTGCTATACCCACACATTTAAAAAAATGTTACCAAAGATGACTCTTCATTTGCTAAAATTGCCTAAGAAAACATAAAGGTTACATTTTAAATTTTGTTTTAATATTTCAATTTCAATATAGAAATCCAGCTATTGATGTTCTAGAAGCAAATGTTCAGCTTTTACTAAGAGATGAAAATCCACTTTAATGGCACATGAAACCTCAGTGTTAAACCATAACACAGTCCTTGTATTCAAAAGAATACCTACAGATACTGAATACTAACTTCATACTTTTTGTGGCACTAAGCCAGCATACAGTCTTTCATGAATATTATCAGATTTTTGACCCTTTCTACTTGTACAAAAAGGTCATTATTTACAAAGGAGCTTGGAATGTGTACTGCTGCTTTGTATGTTTTACCTATAATTTTTAAGAATAATTAAGTTCCCCTCTGAAGGAAAAAATCTCCCCTGCTGTTTAAAATACATGATCACTGCACTGTAATAGAATTGAGCCTCAGGTACTTGAGATAAGTGAATAACTGGATACATGAAGAAATGAAATATAAGAAAACATTTTCTAACTACCACATGAATGAATCAGAAAGAGTAATATGATACATTAGTTCTACTTCTAAAATTATCCTGACACACTGTAGGTCAAAAATTGAAGAAGCCAGCTTTTCACATGAATGTGGCTATCACCTCAAATGAAAGGCCTTCTAAAAATCTGTTGTCAGCCAAATTGGCACACAGGATCACTCTTACAGACTAAACAGCATTGGAACAGATGAAATGAGAGCCATGCAAGGTTAAAAAGCTATCTGATGTTCTTCATTGTGTATCTACAGCCTTGTCTACCTCTTCAGATACTATACTTAGAGACATAAATAATTTCCTTACCTTAGGCCATGTCTGCATTCTGTGCAGGTTTGGAATTCAACACAGGTCTTGCAGTTTTCACTACATTTTCGACAAACAATTTTATCTACAAGAGAAAGATAGAAAACAGCCCACAAAAGCTTGGTCAGTTTTGTTTGATAAAATTGTATGAATATATTATTGCGTGACTTACTGCTTTCTAGTTTGACATCAACATCAAGCTAGACTAAAGCACTGAAATTCTGCATATCATTAGCTTTTTCCATCAAATACTGAATGGTCTACAATATTTCCATACATTTGAAGTTATAGTTGCACCCTGAGAAAAATATGTTTCAAGGGCATTAAAATTTTTCATAAACACTTAAAATTTACATTCACTATTTATAATACAGACTTAAGTCACCTTCTTGTATCGCAGTGATATGCACTTAAGATTGCTATGTGTTCTGTAGACTGTCCTGCAATCTTACCCTTTTCATGCAAGCAGTCTGTCCTGTCTTCCTGATTTGGTGCTAAAAGACACATCTGCATAAACAGATCTGCTGTTAACATAGTAAATACATAAAATATTTAACAACTGGTTTTTTATCTCTAGAGATCTCTTCTTTAAGAAATGTCTCTCTCTCTTCAGCCCTGCTGTCTTTTATGCAGTCTTATGTCTTTATGTCATTTCTATGCAGTGACACGTACCCTTCAGAGAAGAAAATTTTGTTTCCCTATTTAATCCTAAATTTTCCTTTATCCATCTTAATTTGTATGGAAAAGAGTTCTCTTAACTGTAGTTCTCACACAGTGAAAATGGAAAAATTAAGGTAGGACCTGTTTTTACTAATTCTCAAAAACAAACACACAGCTTGATGCTGGAGAAAGCAGAAGGTTAGGTACCTAGATGAACAAAGCTCCTGAGAACATATTTCTCTTCTAAGAATTGTCTAAAGATAACAAAAGCCACTGTAGTTTTAAGCATGTTTTAATATTTAAGTATTTTTATTAGCCAAAGTGGGAAATTAAACAAGGACAATCTCCTTGGCAATCACAGGAGGAAGCTGAATGCAGGTACCTATCATGGCTAAGGTTTACTGCTCTTGGGAAGTCACACCACTCTTGAGGTGCTTGGGTCTGTCAGAACCATTATTTGTAACCATGTTACATCTGAAGAGCCTGTTTTAACTAGAGCTCTGGTTCATTGGCCACAGCCAGTGTCTCAGACTTCTGGTGCTGTATAATCTGGCTGAATGGGGAATCATGGTCAGAATGGGTGCTGTCTGTCCCTTTCCCAAGTAGTGATAACCTTTTCTCTCCTTCAGCTGACTTGCTCTTGAGCTGCCCTGGTTCTGCTACTGTTACGCCAGCTGAAAAGACAGCCTGCAATAAGTACACTTTTTAAAATATAGGAAGATGATTCAGGACATTCTTGATCACATTTGGCAACATTTAATAAAAGGAATAGGATAAGAGAGCAACATACACTTTTCCTGCTCATGAACATTCCAGCAACCTCCCCAGATCACACTGTATAGCCCACAATACAAAACCAACAAGAAATACTAACTCTTATCCAGGTAAAACCCATCAGGGCAGGTGGTAATACAGCTATTAGTTACTTCGTTCAGGTAGTAGCCAGATTTACAGGTCATGCACTGGTCATTATGGCCTCCAACACAGGTTTCACAATTGGGTGAGCATTTTTTACATCGTTTCTTGTCTGCATTGTAGTGACCAGGTGGGCAGGTCGAAACACAGATCCTGCAGACAGCAGGGAAGAGAAGGCAGAATTGTTAATGAAATAACCTGCCACCACATTCCTGGACCATGACTGCAAAGCAGAAGTATTTCTCAGCATTGCTGCTTTTCTAATGACCACGTGTTTACTAAGATATAACCCTTCAAAGCACTGCATCAAGCTGACTCTCTTGCATTTATGTCCTTACACATGCTATCTCACCAGCAAATGTCTTGTCAGACAGTCTACAGTATAATTTTTTCAGTAAAATCTTCCTATCTTGTTCACTTAATCACGTCCCCTGTAGTAGCTGTGGGAGTCTAGAAATACATATACATACAGAGAAAGCTTCTTATGGAAAAAAAAAGAAAAAAAAGAGGTGGGTATATAATCAGAAAAGGGTTTTTCAAAGCTGTATTTTAAATCCTGATTAGCTAGGGCTTGGGGTTTTTTTTAACTCCAAAGAAAATTTTCAAAATCAGGGAAAAATGAATTATCCATGACTGCAATGAAAAGAAGAGGAAAGAAAGTTAAAATATATACTAAGAAATCAATGAAGTAAAGTTTTTTTCTCTTTCTCTTACCTTGTGTTGTTTTTAGATTTGTAGTAATAGTGCAGACAGTCAGTGCAATGATCTGGTCCCGGCCCATCACACCCTACTTTACTACATTCTGCATTGCAGGGACCTGTAATAAAAACAGAATATAGAGGGAGAAAGGGATTAAAACTCCTCTTTTAAGGAACACCTTAAAACACAGTATTTTATTGCAGAATGAAATTACTCTGTTTCCCTGTGTTGAGTACTAGACTTAGCTCAGTTTGTTACCTGCACCCTGAGCTCAAGACTGAGATTTGCGTGGCAGAAGCTCCAGGCAAGAGGCCATGCAGACCCTTTGCATAAAAAACAACACGGGGACCTATGTCACCAGCCAGGTGACTGGACATGTAGAGACACAGCAAGAGTCAAAGACCCCGAGACTTTCATGCACTTAAACTGCAGGGGTATAAAAGCCCAAGGTTTCCCTTGTTCAGCTCAAGCTGTTATTTTTAAATTCAGTTATGCACCAAGATTAAGTTGTTAAGATTAAGGATTGGGAAGTCTGAGACTGCTATAGGAAAACCAGAGTACAGCTAGTGAGGAAACCTGGTCTGAATATGTGAGTGTGGGGAGTGTAGCTGTGAAGGGGCCTTGGTCCTAGCTCAGGTGTTGAGAGTATGACTGCCAGAGTGGCTCCTTGATGGTTAGACTGGGAGGTTTCCAGGGAATATTTGAAGTGTCTGCACCGACAAAACTATTAAACAAAAATGTGCGTA
>JANRMJ010000079.1:44531684-44544705 GCA_025584955.1 Alethe diademata
AGTGTGCCTCATGCTTGATGCTGTCTCTAGATCCATGGAGCACACATAACAGAATTTTGCTCTTAAGCCTGGTTCTATAGAGACCCTATCTTAGTGAAAAGCAATTTAATCTTGGCCTCTGAACTAGAGACTCTGCAAAGACTATTGGAAAGAGACAACATCATACAGTATCAAAAGCATATTTGCTTGTTACATCCTGGACTGGTAAGTTTGTACTCTTCTTGGAAAGGTGACTGAAATGCATTCAACCAAACATTCTTCTTCTTTCATGCATCATCTTTGATGCATCAAAATCCATCATTACCCAGTCTGGCCTCTTTTACATCTTCTGCAATGTTCTTTAAATTAGGGCCTGTTCCCATGCACTACAACCATAAATGTGACAGAATCCCTGCTACAGCTTTAAAAATTATATATTATACACAATGTAAGAGAGGGTAAATTATACCCAATCTCTTTCCAAAAGTTTATGCCAGCAAGAGTTTTGGTAGCAGGTATTACTTGATTTGCCGGTCTGTGTTTTCCACACACACACGCTGTGGAGGCACTGTTGTCCACTTTTCTGCTTCTGTCACCATTGCTTCAGCATCCATCAGTCCAAATCCATAAAGGTGGCTCACTGCAAGGTACAAACAGAATGGATACAATTATAGCATAAACCCTTGGGTTTCAACATTTCATTACTAATTCCAGAGTGTCACATCCTAACAGGAGTTACTTCTTTTCTCTTCCTCCTTACTTTTACTCAAAGCCCCAGAATCTCATTTCCAGGAACAATAATGACTGTATCTAATACATTCAACAAATTCATTCACTGCCATATTACAGAAGTGGCATGAGGCACTACCTGCATTGCCATACCATGAGAACTACAGAATGCCAGTGACTAAAATCACCTCTGACTGCCCTTTGTCCATGTGCCTTAATTTAGCTCAGCCCTCTTGTTTGACAGGGGCCAAGCATAATGAATGAGAGGAAGGTTACCTCCATTATTCAAATACCAAACACGTGCATGTGTATTCAAGGAAGCTAACTGAGACAATAAATTTGAGAAGGAACAGACCATTTCTCTGAACTTCCCTGAGTGTAAGCAGCATGTGCGTGCTCTCCCATTCCTGTATACAGTATGCTTGTCAATGGCCAACCAGCCAGGTAGATCCATCATCTCGCTAAAGCTGTCTGCATGATGAGGGTGAAAAACACTTACTGAATCAGCTGTGTTTCTGGTTGCTGTTCCAATCAAAACAGAGACTTGCAAAAGGGTTTTGATGAATTGGAAGAGCCGCTAGCCATGATGTTCCATTGTGAAAAATTGCTGCTCTTGATAAAGTTCTGATAGCAGAAGGTGAAAGGAAAAAAGCTTCCACTGGAGGAGTTTAGACTGCAAATGTTAGTAAATCAGTTTTTCTTGCTACCACAAAAACCCACTGAAAATTTTAAGTGTTATTTTAACCAGCAATGCAACAAAGCATGGTATAAGTCCTTCTAACTGCACATTGTAGAGGGTTTGTGAAAGCACTATCTATTCATCGCCAAACCAAAATTCAAAGGATTCTGTCCGAAAAAACCCTGGCCTCCTCAAACAAATACAGTTCAAAGCTTAAGGATCACATCTTCCAAATATCTTATACTGTCTGAAAAGGTAGCTGAAAAGGATTATTCAGTGAAAAATATGGCAAGGTGTAGTGACTCTATAATGGACTGGTTTTCTTCCCATCTCCTTCCCTGTGAGCTCCAAACCAAAGTGCACATAGCATAGAAATGTTCGTTCGGAGACAACTACATGCAGCTTTTCTGCCATGTGAGGCAAGCATGTATTCCAAAATTAAACACAACTAAAATATATGAAAATAAATACATTTAGCCTTCCTTCAGCCTTCTGAATTCTCTTTTATGTATTCAAAAACAAATGGATAAGGAAAGAGATGTCCTATTTCTATATGTTGGTGGAGTAGACAAAAGAAGACAAGAAGAGCTTAGATGAAGAAACATTTTGCATTGCGAAGAAGACTCCTGTGATGGAAAAGTCCTTAGTCTTAGATGTCATCCTGCAAACACTGCATCTGATAATGAGCGCATATTTATCTGTGAAGACATAAGTCTGTTCTTACACTAATATTTTAATAATGCTTCTGTCTGCTCAGAAGATCAGTGTGAGGAACAAGAGTCTTAACTCACACAGTCTGTAACTGCACACACACTTACTCAGTACAGTACATTCAAAAAGCAAGGAATGAAACTTTCATTAATGGAAATTTTTTTCAGCTAAACCAGGGAGAACGCATTCTTAAATCCTGATTGTTAGCAACTTACATTGAATTAGAGTTCAAGATGTCCAGTTAGAATGCTGTGCGTTCAACCCACCTTCTGAGCTCAAAGAGCCAAAATTCTCCTCACCTCACCTTTTCTTAATCAGAAATAAGGGCAGAAAAGCATATAACATTGCCACCACCAGTCAGGGATCTTCAGATGGAACCTTACATGACTTTTAAACTATTTACCCCTAGAATTTCATTTCCCTACTATGCACATTAGAAATGCAAATAAAAATTGCAATTTAATTGCAAATAAAAAATATGAATGCAAATAAAATCAATAGAGTGAGCTTTCTATCCTTCCTACTCTAACAATTACTTGGAAGACAGAATTTAGGAGGAATTTTCATCCAGGAGAAAAAAATTATCATTTAAGATTATGTGGTTGTGTTAATTGTCCATGACTCAATGTTTAAAATCTCTTGCATGAGAGCAGCAGTGTAGTGATAAGCTCTGCACCTGATTGTTTTTTTTTTTCCTCAGCTAAAATAGAAATACTTTCTTCCTTGAAAGGCCTTCCCATTGAAACAAAAACTTCCTGATGGACAGGGTTAGTCTTACATCCTCCCACGTGGACTGACATTTGGCTGTCCAAAACATTTCCAAGTCAAAGCCCTTGATACAATGCGTTGGTTAGCAGCTGGAGGTACCAGTAGAGGCCCATAATTTCAAAGACCAGATTGCAGCAATTTAGGAAAGAATCACAGAGTTAAATAAAGTAGCAGTGTCTCAGAGAAAAAACCAGATTTTTCTCTCTCCTACCTTCAAATTGTGCTTCTTCATCTGTGCACCTCCTAGTATTCCTACGAACTATATGCCAAGGTGCTTGTCTCAAAGGCAAGAAATTACCTGGTGGTCTACATGGAACTACAAATGTCTTCTAGGAAGCATTTAGAACCGCCACTAATTTGTATGCAAAAGATACTGAGCTGAATTTGCTAACCCTGATTAATCAAAAGCACTTATCTGAAAGGTAATGATGACTGCAGAGAGAGACAAGCTAACTGCAAGTCCAAAATGCCTCCAGACCTTGCACCTACCCACTTATGTGCTCTGCATTATCACTGCTGTGGATTGCTGCTGGGCTGAGCTGTTGCTGGAATCATTAGACCTCAGAGGGGCTATTGGGCTGTTTTGTAAAAAGGAGTTTGTATTTCACAAACAAAACACCAATATGAGGCTGACATAATGTAAGCTGGTGGCTGAGGAGAAGACTGCTGCTTTTACTCAGCCAAAGGATTGAAAAATGTGATCTCCTTATGTGACCAAAGTGTCCATTGGTAGAGCTGTTTTGAATTCTCTCTCCAGTCAGGCAGCAGTACTAATTGATTATTTTTATTTCCGCAAAATCACAGGTATACACAGAGCCTTACAGATACAGGGCATGTTTCAGAGGAAAACTTGGCTCCCACAGCATGAAGTAAATACTGAGTTTTAGCTGACCTTTTAAATCTCTCTTAAAGATGGTTTTATCTTAAAAATGAAGTAACATTTCTCAGGGCTAAAGTCCATTTATTTATCCCTGATGCAATTCCTTCATTAATGTACCATGAAAACAAGGCCTTCTGAGCTGCTGGAGAGACTTCCCAAGCTTTTTCATCATCTCCTTGTTTTTGTCTGAAATTGTTGCTGAAAATTCAGTAACTTTCTCATTTACATACAAAGCTACCCTCAAATTTAAAGCTATGAGAAATATGAATAGCTGGTGTTGATAAATCATAACAGAGAATCATGCAGACTTCAGAAAAATCTGGCCCAGACATTAAAAACATAACATTTCCAGTGTAGCTAGACTTAATTTGTTAGGCTGCAGTTTCATTGCCTGTCATCAAGATGTCTCATCAGTAACTGAGATGCTAAGCCTTCCTTGCTATTTTATTCATCTGATAAAAAGCTTGCACAAAATTTTCTCCCTACTATATTTTTGGCCTGTACTGTGAAAGCAGCATTTGAAATATAAATATTTTGCATACACATATCAAATGCAATATCAGGAGAGAAACAGTAATAATTTCAGTGGGACAAATAAGGAAACTGCAGCTTCCTCAACTAGATTAATTTGTTTGATATGTGAACTATAACGCTAAATGTAGTCAATTTATGCTACAATATTATCTTGATCCAAAATGAGATTAACAGAATACGAGTCTAAAATGCCCATTAATATTATGGTGTTATTTAATGTTGCTTAGCAGGTCTAGAATATGTAAGCCTCTTGAATTACTCTCAGGCCATAAATACTTTCAACCATCTACACCAATCTTTTACATTTATCATTTTAATTGCAAATAGAATTAACTAATTCTATAATGCTTTAAAAATTCCATATTGCTTTTTTTGTCATTTTCTTAGACTATTGAAATGTTTCAACAAGGAAAAAAACAACTGTCTAACAAGAATTAAATGGACAAAAGGGGAGAAATGTTATGATGATGTGGCTTAAACTTGTTTTGTTTTGTCATGTCCTAAGACAACACTGATCTTGAATAATAATTTATCTTGTTTCAGCCATATTCCTATTTCATGTCAACTTACGACCAGTTATCTGTGACAACTGAATTTGATTTCTGAAACATATAACTGCTTTATAAGCCACTAACACAAGTGTGCAAGAGCATGCTTTTTCATTCTTGCTTTTAACATCATCTCCCATGGTTTTCGAATTGAGGTTTTGTATTTTACACAGAACAACCCCTCAATTTTTTACCTAAAACCAAATGAAACAGCAAACTAAGCTCTTCCTCCTCAAAGAACTCCCTGAAATCCAGGAATTTTTAAAGACTCCATTGCAGCTGTATGGATGTGGGAAGATTGAGTTCTTTCACTCATCACCACACTAGAGAAGGTTGTGAAAAACAGGAAGATGTCCAAGAGATTTGTCTTAAAAGAGGCAGCTACAAAGATGCACAATGATAATCTGAAGGGCCTCTATATCATAGTATCATGGATCACAGAATGATTTAGGTTGGAGAGGACATTTAAAGTTAATCTAGTCTGACCTCCCTGCTATGAGCAGGGACACTTTCCACTACACCAGGCTGCTGAAAGCCCTGTCCAATCTGGCCTTGAAGTACTTCCAGGGATAAGGTATCCACAGTGTCTCTGGGCAACCTGTTTCAATACCTCACCATCCAAATCACAGAATCTCAGAATCACAGAATATTAAGGGATTGGAAAGTACCTTAAAGATCAACTAGTCCCGATGCCCCCTGCCATGGGCAGGGACGATCTACCCCTCAGGTGGCTCAAGGCCTTATCCAGCCTGGATTTGAACACTGACAGGGTTAGGCATCCTCCCTGGGCAACCTGTTCCAGCGTCTCACCATCCTCACAGTAAAGAATTTTTTCCTAATATCTAATCTAAATTTCCCCTCTTTCAATTTGCTCCCATTATGCCTTTTCCTGTCACTACAGATTCTGATGATCCAGCTTCCCTGTAGGCCCCCTTCAGATGCTGCAAGGTTGCAGTGAAGTCTTCACAAAACCTTTCCTTTTCCAGGCTGAACAGCCTCAACTTTCTCAGACTGTGTTTGCAGATTCCAATCCTTGTATCAACTTACTGGCCCTCCTTTAGACTTGCTCCAACAGTCCCATGTCCTTCTTATGTTGTGGACTGTACTGCATTCCAGGTAGGATCTTACCAGAATAGAGCAGACGGGCAGAATCACCTCCTTTGAGTGCTGGCCACACTCCTTTAAATGCAGCCAAGGATTGGGTAGGCTTTCTGGGCTGCAAATGCACACTGCTGGCCTATGTTGAGGTTTTCATCAACCATTACTCCCAAATCCTTCTCCACAGGGCTGCTCTCCAGCACTTCTCTGCCCAACCTGTGGGTGTGTCTCAGACTGCACAATTCAGGTGTAAGGACCTTGCACTTTGCTTTGTTGAGCTCCATGAAGTTCACACAAACCCACCTCAAGCCTTTCAAGGTCCCTCTGCATGGCATCCCTTCTCTCCAGTGTGTTGACTGTACCACGCTGCTTCATACTGTCAGCAGATTTGATGAGGGTGCACTTGATTACACTGTCTGTGTCACCAAAAAAGCTGTTGAACAGTACTGACTGCAGAGGGACACCACTCATCACTGGTTTCCACTTGGACAATGAGCCACTGACCACAATTCTGTGTGTGGCCATTTTTAGCTAGTTTTACACCCACCAAGTGGTTTATCCATCAAATCCATGTCTCTTCAATTTGAAGACGAGGATGTTGAGTGGTACACTTTGCGTAAGTCCAGGTAGATGATGTGAGTTGCTCTGCTTTGCCCCTGTCCATCAATCCTGTAGGCCCATTACAGAAAACCACCGAATTTGTCAGGCAACATTTCCCCCTTATAAAGCCATATTGGCTGTTACCAAGCATCACATATAAAAATGTCCAGTCTATCCTTGTTCAATTTAAAATTATTGCCCCAGATCTTGTCAATTAAGACATTCATAAAAATTTGTTTCTGTCTTTCTTCTAAGAACCTTTTATATATTGAAAAGCTACAATAAGGTCTCACTGGAGCCTTCTCTTCTTCAGGTTGAACAACCCCAGCCCTCCCTGCCTTTCTTCATAGGAGAGGTGCTCCAGGCCCTTGAACATTTTCACAGTCAGAAAGGTGCAAACAGAACACTTCAAAAACTGCATTTATTGAGATTCCACTTTTGTCTGTGTTTACTTCTGATTTTTGCTTTAGTACAAATAATTTCTTCAGTAATATACTAACCATGGCTTTACCTGATAATAGATTTGGCAAAAAAAGAAATGGCTTCTGGATTTTACATATTTTCTTTCTGCCAAAAAGCTTCTATTAATTGATAAAATAAAATACAGACTGCCCAGAAAAACTAGCAGGGTAACTAGTAGAAACTAAACCTCCAGTAACTAGTGTACCTTTTTGAGTAGCTTGTATCCAACTCTGACACTGCTATGAGGTTTTGCAGTCATAAAAAATAGTCTTAGAACACACCATCTTAAAATACTGAGAAATGAAATCCAAGATTCTATTTACCTTCACTTCTCACATATTTTATCGATTTTGGGAATCTAAAACTAATGTGGTTATTAAGTTCCTGATTTACTTCTCAAGAGCTTGTTTAGGAAGGTGTTAACCAAGTTAATGAACTCTTCAGAACACATGGTGCACACTCACAGACTATGCCCTGCATATGGGGATATCTTACCCAGAGTCAGAGAAAACACCAGTGCCCTTTGCTGAAAACCTCAGCAGAGGAACCAGGAAGGCTGACTTACTTTTCTGAAGCAGCAGAGTTGTCATGGGAGCAGAAAACCTGACTACTGCTGACTGGTGATTGCTATGAAAATTTTGCAGCAAGATTCTAAGACTTCCCTGCAGCAGCACTTGGCTGCAAATCATAAAGCCTTTGCCGAAGAAATGAATTCATTTGAAGTAAGACAGCTTATGTGAACAGAATTAATGTGAAGATTATATGCATTTAGAAGGGTGACAAAAATGCTGAGATAAAGTTGGCTAAGGAGCATCTACAGTAATAGAAGCTATAATTTTTAACTAGCAGTAGTCTTTTTAAATGGAATTGTTTATTTTTAAAATTTTTTTTAGGATGAGGATCCACTGCAAAACATGGTTGTCTGCAAATTTTTTAAAGAAAAAAAAGTATTTTGTGACTGCATTGTGCAACACCTTGTAAAAAAATGTACCTATCTCTTCTACTACAAGCAAATTCACCCTGGGAGATACATTTAGGATTCCCTGATAGCTCAAAAGCGGACAAATACAAAGTCATTCTATCAAACAATAAAAACACCTTTTGGTGAGAGTGTCTGTGCTAGGCTTCATCTCAGAATAGATGATGAAGGTGAGTCAAAGGCACTGTAACTGGAAATCCTGACAGATTGTTAGCAGGAGACACAAAGATAGCATTTCTGTGCTGTCAGATGTATCAGACACACAGCACCCCTCTTGTTCTGTCCCACACAGAGGCTCTGTGTGTCCTGAAGTATTGGAGCTCCAGCAGAATATTTACATTCAAACTAATTCCTGACTGAGCATGCAGCTGTGGCAGATTTTGGGAGAAAAAGGATATGCAAACATGAAGTAAATCACAAAAAAGTGTACTGCAAATCATTTAATGATAATGATGCTGAATAGAATAACTAGAGAAATTATTAATTAACTAAGCCAACTTCACAGTATCCCTGTGGAGCCATGTAGTAGATGCTGATCAGTAACCTGAAGCAAAAGGAAGTTAAACAGTAACCCAAATCTATAGAGATAACTGGCCAGTAATGTCAGTGTGGTGGGTGAGTTCCCCTGACTTAAAAGCAAATCCTCAAAAGCTGATTTTTCTGGAGGGAAAAAAGCATACCGTTGTAAATAAATTCAAGCATCTAACTGGGCTGAGTTGTCCCCTGTAGGCCCTTATCTTTCCCTATTATTAAATTCTACATCTTGACAGGATGCGTTAAGTGCTTAAAATACTACATTGTAGGTAGTGTGATCTGTTCCCTAACTGGCCTGAATACTAGTTCCATTAAAGTGGACACACTCTGATAATAAAACCACCATCAGTTTTGTAACTACCGAAAGGCATTATAGCAACACAACAGCAGTGAAGAAGAGCTTTGGTGTTCACAAAGGCAAGTGCTTACTGTTTTTTTAAAAAGACAGACATACCCTATCCAAAAGATGTTCACCATTGCTATGGATGGATACAAGCATGACTAGATATTTGCCTAGAACATTCTCAAAAGTGTACTGCATTAAGAATTAGTACATAAAGAGGTCATGCAAATGCATATAACTTCCAAGGACTTTTCTTTTAAAATTCAGTGTTCAGCGTCTGTAATTAAAGCCTTTTGCTTTGGAGAATTGTATCAGTTTATCAGTCACTTTTAAAATTCATTGATCCTGGTTCTTCTTTCTTCATACTGCAAAATAGAAATTTACATTTCACAGTAAGTGGCAGACTCTTATGGTTATGAGTCTACAGGGGAAGACTTTCAAACCTCCGCTTCCTCCCTGCCCCCCAGTCCTTTACAGGGTGTTTATAAAGGTCTGAGCTGGGCTTGTTGAAAGGAAATAATGTCAAAGGTTATCACTCTCATGGTGTGCATTCTGTTAGTGCTGTCAGTCCACTTGGCAATGTTTGGAATACTAGGGAGCTGCAGAGCATAGCAATTGTGTATACCTTTTTATCTAAGACAAACAGACAGGAAGTTATCTCAGTTGTTGTGCTGAGGCACTTATTTAAATTCCTCGTCTGCTATATTGATCATGGTTTGGTGACAATTCTGAGTGCTATTATAGTAGAACATTAAGGCTTAATTTGCCTTTTGCCTGCTGTTACTCCTGCTTTAGAGCCATTTAATTTACATTTTAGAACATGTGTAAGTTTGACTTACAATATAAGACCCCAGGAAAGCAATCAACTGTAAGACAAAATCATGATTGAAGTCCATCCATTTTCTTTATGTATCTTGACACAGACTTGGAGCTTCTGCTTGAACTCTGTTTTTACATTTTTAAAGTTTCTTCCTTGCTTTTCAGAGGAACAGAAAACAGATTGTTGCACATCCAAAAAGTAAATGAGAAGCTTTGAAAATGAAGAATTTGAGACTGCAAAAAGTAACGACACCTGCCTGACTTCTCTGAAAGATTCCCTCTCCTAGACTTTATACATCCTCATTTCTGGAACTATACAGACAAATTCCTGACCTTATATGTCTCTGGACATTGTCTGTAACCTCAGTTTTGTCAGGAAAAAAAAAATAAATTCAATAACCATGATCTAGGCTGCATAATTTAAGGTATTTTCCAGCTCCCTTCCCTAGATTCCAGAGAGGTATTTCAGTTCTTACTCAAGGGTAGCAGAACTCAGTTACCTGACAATTTGTTTGGGTTTAACATACCAAGTACTGAAAAATTCCTAATAAAATTTTAATATTAAGTTAAAGAAAACTTTATTTATAGCCAGAAACTGAACTACTACATGCAAGAAGAAAACAAGAGTCACCTAGAAAGATCCCAGTGATCATCCACTGAGAAGTCTAATTTTAAACTTGCTGCTAAAACATGCATGTCTTTACTCCACGTTTCCCTCAGCTATCTTAATTTCCAAATCCCACCACAGATATGTTCTCTAGCTGCAGCAAGGATTTCTGTACGAAGCACTAACAAAGGTTATGATGTTGACCTGTGACTCATGCGGTATTTAAATGTGGATGATACCTTGAGGTATTGTTGAGATGATTCTTGAGGACACAGACTTTTCCAATCATACGCATTCTATCAGTGCTGGGGGAGACACTTCCAGCCACTGTTAGACTTGCTAGTAATTGTAGCTCGTTTACTTCTCCTCTTTCCTGGTGCTAAACTAAATGCTGCCCCGACTTCAAACAACTTTCAATAATGCAAAAAGTTCTGATTAATCTAACCAGCTAACAGAAGACTAATGCTTACCTATGTGAGGACAACATCCCTCTCAGACTTTACATCCACCAATCTGTTGAAGCCAGTCATGTATATATAATTAGATTGCCTTTTCCAAGAAAATGTGTGCTGTTGCAGCTGTCAGCAGATTGCCTTTTCCAAGTGTCAGCTGCCTACTTAGAATCACAGAATCATTTAGGCTGGAAAAAATCCTTATGATCGAGTCCAACCATTAACCTTACACTGCCAAGTCAACTACCAAACCATGTCTCCAAATGCCAGGTCTATACATCTTTTAAACACTTCCTGAAATGGTGATTCAACCACTTGCCTGGGCAGTCTGTTCTAATGCTTGACAACCCTTTCACAGAAGAAATTTTTTCTATATATCCAATCTAAATCTCCCTCATCACAATTCTTCTTGTCCTTGGCTTGTTACATGTGAGAAGAGACCAACTTTCACCTTGCTAAAACCGCCTTATAGGCAGAGAAAGATAAGGTCCTTTAGTCTCCTTTTCTCCAGGGTAAACAATTCCAGCTCGCTCAACAGCTCCTCATTAGACTCAAGAGCTCTGTTGCCCTTTTTTTGACATGCTCCAACTCTCAATGTCTTTCTTGTGAGGGCTCCAAAATGTAACACAGGACTTGATATGCAGCCTCACCAGTGCCAAGTACAGGAGAATAGTGACTGTCCCAGTCCTGCTGGCCACACTATTCCTGATGCAAACCAGGATGTCACTGGTCTTCTTGGCCATCTGGGCAACTACTGGCTCATGCTCTGACTCTGCTAATGTTGATGAGCACCCCAGGTTCTTTTATGTCAAGCAGCTTCCCAGCCACTGTTCTCTGAAGTGCTGCATAAGGTTGTTGCGAGCGAAGCACAGAACCTGGAATGCCATCTTGTTGCATTTCACAAATTGGCTCATTGATCTAGCCTGACCAGATCCCTCTGCAGAGCCTTCCTTCCTCTCCAGCTGACCAACATTCCCATCCAACTTAGTGCATCTGCAAACTGAATGATGGTGCACTTGATCCCCTTGTCCAGGTTATTGATAAAGACAGTAAACAGAACTGGCCCCAGTACTCAGTCCCTGGGGGATACCAGAAGTTACTGGCCACCACCTGAATTTAACTCAACCCCCACCACTCTCTGGGCTTGGCCATCCAGTCATTTTTTCACCCAGTGAATAGTGCATCCATCTGAACCATGAGCAGCCAGTTTCTCCAGGAGAATGCTTCAGGAAACAGTGTCAAAGGTTGCTTGGGTGCCACATGATGGCACTCAAGATGAACTGTCTATGACCTTCCCTGGCACGGAGACTGACAGGTCTGTAGTTCCTCAGATCCTTCTTCTGAACCTTTCAACAGGGACCTCCCTGGTTAACTAGAACCGCTGGCAAATTACTGAGAGTGATGAGTTCCTGCACCAGCTCCCTCGGTACATTTATGTGGATCCCAACTGACCACAGAGAGTTGTATGTATCTAAGTGATGTGGCAGGTCACTGACCATTTTCCTTGGATTATGGGACTTTCATTCTTTTCCCCGTTCCTATCTTCCAGTTCAGGTACTCAGAGAACACTGGGTCTTATTACTGGAGAACTACTAAAAGGTAAAAAGGCATTAATGACCTCATCCATTTCCTCATCCTTTGTTATCATCTTTCCCCCTGCAACCTATAAAGGATGGAGACTACCCTTAACCCTCGGTTTTAGAGGAAAATTTATAGAAACATTTTTAAGTGCCTTTTACTGCAGGAGCCAAATTGTGTTCTAATCAGGCTTTGGCCCTTCCAGTTTTCTCACTGCATAAGCTCATAACATCCTTGTACTTCTCTTGAGTATCCTGCCAGCAGTCTCCCTAAGATGATAAACTCTCTTTTTTCTCCTGAGTTATAGCCAAAGCTACCGGTTCAGCCAGGCTAGTCATCCTTTTATATTTCAAGCACAAAAACCAACTAATCTAGCTTGCACATGCAAGCTAGATATGGTGTTCCTGAATCCTACACAGACCAATGCAACTTCATGTGTTTTGTGTCTATTGACAACTAAAGAAAGCTGGCATATTATAATAGCTAAACTCAAGGCTTCAGTTTCACTTGCTCCATCCACTGTGTGCATGAGCATTAGGGGTGGATAGGAGTTTACATTGGCTGCCAGTACCATGTGAAAATACTAGGAAGTATCTGTAAGAGTGAAAGATCTTTTTGTAGATGAACAGCTTTGACTGTTTGACATAATTGTTTATGAGTGCTTGCTGTTTTCCAAAAGTGTTATGACAGCTTCTGACAATGTTTTAAAAATGTAATTTAG
>JANRMJ010000079.1:44557139-44568342 GCA_025584955.1 Alethe diademata
AGGTTTCCTGAAGTCACACTGGAAGAATGTGACACAAGAGAATACAGTTTGGCCCATGCTAAGCACCTCGCTTAATCTTTCATTCACTTATGCAATAAATCACATGAAATTAAGCAGTAATTAACTGGAAAACCCTGACGTGATCAAGAATTTGATCCAGCCATCACCAGCCAATTAGATGTTTTCAGTTGCAAATTGTTAGGTCTTATGTATAAATCTGCCTCCATATTTTTGTACATAATCTAAGTGAATGTATAAACTGTAATGTGCAACACCAGCTACATAAACAGCCTTCTACATAGTGTTAAGATGCTTCTATCCAATAATGAATTTTAGACAGATGCTTTTGGTAAGAATGTAAATCACAAAAATCTGTTTATTCTAGAACTTGTTTCTTTTAGGAGATCTAAAGTGATTCTATTCTGTGCTTGTCTCTCTGAAGAAGTGGTTCTTTGCAGGAGCAAGGCAGCAGAGGTAGGATGTCACTACTACCCAGCAGAAGCTCAAGCAAAACCCATGCTTGAGACTGGAGAACAGTTGTTTGAACACAGCAGTCTACAGCAGGGAAGCCTTGATGAAGATGAATGACATGCCATGTCAAAACTTACTCTAAGAATTTCAGCCATTACAATATATAAAATATCTGCCTGAGGGGCAGAGGAGAAGTTGTTTACATAACACTTTATCTAAGCACATGGAATTACTGTGTTCTAATTCACTGGTATTATACTTTATTTCTAACACAGATTTGCACAAAGATGGGACAAGGAGATGATCAGAGGATCAAAAAAATCACAAGAAATTGCAGGGCATGTAAAAATGCCTAACTAGCTTTGAAACCTCAAGATACATAAAATGTGATCTGAAAACCAGCTGCATCTCATCTGAGCAGAATATAAGCAAACACAAGCAGGAGGTATAGGTTTCACTCTTGATGTTAGCCATATTCAGTATATTACATGATTTATATATGACTAATGGAAACCCTCACAACATGTAAGCATATGCAAGTTAACACAGAAGATTCCTAACAGAAAAGGAGCTAACAGCACCAAGAAAACGTTGAAAACAAGAAGGGAGCAAGTGAAACAATATGGAAGCTTCTGAAGATTGAAAAAGACATTTGAAAGCATTTATAATGTCAGATCCTTAAATGAATCAACTAACCAGAGGCTGGGTTTCTTGATTAATGAAGTCTAGAAAGAACTTTTTTGCCCCCTATTATTTAATATTATTCATTGATGCACACCTTTTAAAATAGCTCATTCTATCTGCCACTGGCTAGAAGTTGAAACCCCATAAATAAAATGTTCATGTAATTTCCTTCACTCTTGCCCTCTTCCCTACTGACTGTCTCTTCATTTAGATGAAAATTACCAGTGTCAGGAAAAGCTTTAAGCATGGAAATTGCACAAGTGTTGTGACAATATTAAAAGATGAAACTGCAGCTGGAAGTGCATTGCCTCTATGTGCAAATTCAAGTAGTTATTTTCCAGGTGGAATTATGACATCCAAGTACTAGATGATGACTTGCACCCAGAGACATATAAGATACAGATATCCCATTTGGAAAATACTAGTCTGTGCTGTGGCAAGGACCAGAAGAAGGCCAGGAAAAACAGAGGGTGAAAATACGTGTTTCATATCCTGGTACTTTATGCCCTGCATAAAAATGGTGCAGCGGGTGCTTTCCTTGGAGGACCAAAGGCAGCAAAGCATCCAGGAGTTCAGGCAGAAAAAAGTGCTGTCAAAGCAGCTTTTCTCTAAGGGACAGCCTCTTGTCAATACAGTAAAACATACACTGAAGTGTGCTATCCTTGTTCCTCATCCTCTGGAAGAGCATCTTTCAAGACTGATTGTACTGTCCTGTCACTACAGACATCAAGCACAATAAGCCATGACGTTTCTTTAATTGGCAATATTGTCCCTCTTGCTGTAAGTGGATACTGTGGCAGCAATTTGAACTACAGAACCTTATCTTGCTTTCAGCAGATACTTCAGCTGCAAATGTGTTGAGAAGGCTTTGTATGTATAAATCCCATTTAAGGTCATTCAGAAGAAAGTTACGGACAGGGAGTTGAGACATTTAGGTACAGATTATGTCCAAGATCTGAGGCATGTTTTTCAGCAGTATGGATTCACTCTCAGAGAACTGTTGCATTTACCCCAAGAAAAAAGAGTGATCACCAAGAGGTGAGCAAATTTCAAGAAGAAAAAAGGTGCCCAAATTCCTGCGCAATACAAAAGCATCATCAATCACAATAAAAGCATGTGGTGTTTGATAGCACCATGAAGCTGCCATTACTGTATATTAGCAATCATTCTGATACTAGGGTAGGGAGAAGGAGAAATGTAAAACTCTTTCATTGATTATAACACAACTGCTGATCTGTGAAAATGCTGATCCAAATGCCCGAGAAAAGTCTGTGCAGTATTTCTAGAGCCACAAGTTATAACAATATCTAAATAAGTTGAATCAACTGGGCTTGATTGAAGACAATGACAACGTTTCTGGTACTTGCCTAGTTTAATCAGCGTGAAATTAGTCAGAGACACCCTGAAGAAAGGCAGAAAGAAATTATAAAAATTACTGAAGTGCACTGTAATACTTCCCATAAGCATCGGTGGAAAGTTTTCAGAAAAACTAGGCATTTATTAAAGGAAAAGATCTAGACATACTGTGACAGTTTTACAGAAGCAACTTGCTCTAAGCAACTTGCTCTCTGAAGGAGATGCCATTGTTATACAATCATTATTATGGCTGAAGCATCAATCTTTCCATAGTTTTACCAACTGGGAAATTAAGGCATAAAGTAAAAAACAGGATTTCTCTTGGAAGACAGCAAGCTCATGTACTCTCTCCCAAGCCTCTGCATTTCTTTTTATTTCATATTTCATGAGTTTTCTGAACTGATTGAATAATTTTTTACCTTCTGCCACAGTTCCTCAAGGCATGTTGATTTCTGTGAATCTATGTCCCTAGAAGTGAAAAGATTTTAACAAAAATCTATTCTACATTCTACACAACCTATGCATCTGTATAGACCCAGAATAGAAGATGCCACATTGTGTCCTGTGATCATCTTGTGCCTATTTTGATAACCAGAGTTAGTTTCTGAAGAAGACCAAACTTTTGTGTTTTAAGAACTGGCAGAAGATAGGAGGGGCCGTTTTTTGTTTTTTCAGTTTTAAGTTATGCTTAGAGTAGAAGTTTACCAACAGAAAGAGAAAGAAAATCATCAGATGAATTGCTATTTATCAGAAAACAACAAAACAAGTGGAACAGGTGGTAGATAGGTTATTTGTAGGAGATAAGTCATTTAATAGGCTTATAAATTGTATCTATGAGGAACTTTCTGATGTCAAAACTTTAGTGTCTTACGAAATCATTCCAAAAACAAATTCAAAGGAAATGCATTGGTGCAGTATGTTTGATAATTGAAAGAACCATATAGATATTACATGGTGCTTAACCTATCCTAGCCACATGGTCTGGAAGGGGGAAGCTATTTTTAAGCATTGCCCTATGGTATTCAAAGTAGCAAAGAAGAGAAAGAATAATGGTAAAAAATACCTTGACAACTGCATATTATTAGCCAATACTTTTGTGCTCATGGAATTATGAGAGGTAACATCTATAAAGAAATATAATTTTATAATCTTTACCTACTGTTGATTTGTCTCTGTCCCACAGTGAGAGTTTCTATGCCTGTAATTATGCCAGCACTTTGCAGCTGCACTGGAAAACACCTAAAAGTAATTCTAGTTCTTTTCCATAAGAATCTATGTAAAGGCATACATCAATCAGCATCTTTGGAATATCTGTATGCTTTGAGCATTTTAATATATCTTAAGGGTGGGAACTTGGTTCATAAGGGGCTAATTATCACTGCAATAAAACTCAGTAGAGTATAAAGTGCACTTGGTGTACCTTTCATGAACAACAAGGAATTCTTCCAAGAAGGTGCATCTACCTGTAATTGTTAGCTTAAAATATTTTAAGCTGTCATTGCATAAGGCAAGAAAACCCCTCTGAGACTAGAAAAACTTCTAAAATTATGTTACATCCTATATTTTTAACACGCAATTATAAAAAATGGGTGGTAATGAAAAGAGAAAAAAAAAGTGGTTTGTGTAGTTATAAAAATGTTTGTTATTCTATTACTCCATATTGAAATCAAATCATTTTTATAACAATTTTTAGCCTACAAAGTGAGTTTCTAATACTTGGTTACCGTTTGTTCATTTACCTTGTAATACATTCTGCACTTACCGGACAGAAAAACAGAGAAGAAAAGAAAAAAGAAAGATATTCAGCTAAAGATTTGCAAGAAAAAATAGGAAGGAACTGTGGAACATGACACTATACAACTGTAACCCATTCACTGTTCCTAAGTCTTGGGCAGGTATTTCTGTACTACAACACTGTAGAATCTGACATGATACTGCAATCTGTGCTGTATTACATGAAAAAAAAAATTGGTTCATTTGATGTTGGTTGTAAATCTCATGCCAGGTCACTTCTTCCTGGTTTATTCCTGTGGTATTTTTGTTTTCTATTTTGAATGTAGGAGTCTCACTCCAACCAAAAAAAATAATCTTATCTTCTGGTCAAGTATTGTTACTCTTCAAATTCTGGCATAGAGTTGAGCCCTACATTGTTTGTCAACTACATAAAAATTTATATGCATAATAGAATTTGGACAATTTAGTAATAGTCTTTCTATTCACCCTGTATTGTTATTTTTCCCTTTAAACTTGCCGCAAGCTCTCAGCTTCTTGTGGAAAGATATGAAGACAACCTCTGACTCAAAAGAAGAATCAGTTTAAACGAAAGTGTGAGATATGATGCAGTGAAAAGGATGCATGGTACAACAATGAAAGCATGGTACAACAATGAAAACAAATACATATAGTTTCTAGACTTTTCTAGCACTTTATAGCAGTTCAATTTAGTATTTGAAATTTTCAGTTCTGTCGTGAGTTTACTTTTTGTTTCAAATAAGACCTCTTTCCAAGGTAAATGTATTTTATAGGACTTTATGAGGACTGAACTTTGGTAGACAAGCTGGAGAAGAGAGGAGCAATACAATCATTAATGTGCTTCAAACAGACTATAAGCAAGACAGTCTCACAGGTAATAGCAATATTCCTGTCTTCATGTGAGGGTGTCTATGGTGAAAGGGCTTCTCGACAGCTTCTCAACAGTTTGAAAAGCCGGTTTCACAATTTCATGGAATTTCTTGCTGGATTGTAGCATAACAGAAGCACATAGCTATCCCTTATCTGGACAACTGGTTTACACATAACACAAACAGAAGCTATTTATCTCCACTATGCTGTTTTGCTTCATCATTGAAAGTATCTGGAGGGGGAACAGCCTTGCATGGCTTTAAATACCAACATCATTAGTAAAACATGGAATAGCTGTGTGTTTCAAAATTCAATCGATAATATAGTACCGGAAAAAGAATCTTGGCAGGAATGTTTACAGTCCAATTTTCAACATTTAGGATCAGTGACTCTTACGGCACACAAGAGTAGTCAAGGATAAATTACATTCTGGTAAACAAATGGTCAACAGACCTGCGTTAACTCTTATGGCTCCTCAGACTTAGATTTTGCCATTCACTGTGCAAAATGACACACGCTGTAGGACTAAACTAGAACTGGCTTATGGAACTGAATTGCTTTGAAAAGAATGGAGGATCTGACTAGTAAAAACAATCACTGCTTATAGAATTCATGGAATTAAATTAAAAATTATTTTTACTTATATCTGATATTCAGTGTGAGAACTCCAAGGGAGACTCTAATTAAGAACATGTTTAGAGGCATATTTTTAATTCTTTTCAATAATGTTTACATAAAATATCTTCCTTACTTTCCCAATTAAGGTATAATTTGTATGCATTCTATATATAATAATTATAATCTCATTTGTAAGGTATACTTTTCAAAAATCATACAATAAGAAATTAACCAGCTGATGTTAGCATAGTGCAAAGTTCTAGAAGTGATGGGTACTATACTTTGGTAAACTATATGCTTGTGTTCCATGAGAAGTCTTTAACAATACAGGTGAGATCACCTTCAGATGTTTTTGATCCCAGTGCAAGACATAAGGGAGTGAAATGTCAGAAATTAGAAATGTTCTCTAACTGAAATAGTAATTCTGTAAAACCAGGAAGTTTGTGTTAATTGAAAAGAATGGATGACAATCATCAAGAAAATTACAGCTATTAAGAAATCAGAGGAATGCACAAAGCTTAAATTAGCAATGTAGGAAAGTACAAATAAGGACTGAGAAGTACAGAGACATTTTACTCAATATTAAAAACATGAGCAAGGATATAAAGGAAAAGCAATCACATTTGAAGATAAAAGATGCAGAGAGGCAAAAAGGAAAGATAAGATTAAATAGTGAAGCCTAAAAAATAATGGATAAGAATATTTTATTTTCAAATACATGACAAGCAAAAGAATCCCAAACCAATATGTTTTAACTGTCCAGAGATAACAGTTTATAGTAAACCGTTATTTGACTGAATGTTTCTTTTTGGAAAAAAAAGTCTACATTAAATTTTCAGAGCCTACAAACATGACAAATCATCTCCCTATTTACCTCTCTTTTAAATAACAAGTATAAATCTGAAAGATTGGAAGTGCCAAAGACTTTTACAAGAGCTGGAAAGTGAACTGCTGTGTTGTTTTTAGCAAATGTTTGAACACTGAACAAGTTCCAGAAGACTGACAGAAAACCTGCACAGTGTCATTATTTTTAAAAGGCAAGCAACATTGTTGTATTAATGCCATCTATTTGCCATCTTTTTTTCTAGTGTAACACAGCTGATACAGGATTTAAACTAGTTACTAATAGATTAACTAGCTACTAGTATACTCAGTAGTCGATAACATAAGATGCTGGATAAGAAAGCTTGCCAAAGTATGGTAGTATTTTTTTCTGGCCCTCAACTTTGGCTGAGAGTAACATACTCAGGATTTTACAAGACACGTCAGGTAATACTGCACTTTTTTTTTAAAAAAAGGTTTTAAATTTAAGAGATTAAAAAGTACATGATGCATAACACATTGATTTAAACTGGGATAATTATAAGGATGAATGAATTTAAGAATGTAAGCATGTATAAAAAATTAGAAGCAAAGAAATTATAGATACCCTTATAGCATACAGAAGAAATGAGTCTTGTTTCCAATCAGGTCTTCCACAATTTGGTTCTTGGCCAAAGCCTGACCTAAAGCTTTTATCAAAGACATGAAGGAAAACACTAGCACCCTTTCATGAGTGTTGGAGAAACTTGGAAGATGACAAAGTGATGATGAGGGCTGGTCTGACATTAAGTACTAAACCAGCCAGTTGTTAATGGTGGAATAAGGAAACCCTAACCGTACCTTGAACCACCAATTTTGAAAAAGAGAAGCAGCAGCTCTGAAAGTGGGATGGGTATCACACAGTGATGGATACATTACATGACAGTGAAGCTAACAAGTCTCAGTCAATATATAAAGAGAGGAAAACTGACCTGGCACACACAAATACCCATTTTCCCATGGTTTTGTCACAGAATACTGCTGCTACCTGACTGGTATGTCTAGTTTGGATTCTGGAGGCTTGTAACATGAAAAAGGGTTTATAAGAAAACATGACTTCAACAGAATTATGCAAGAAGCTTACCTTCTGTTATCAAAAGGGATTAGCTGTTTGGGCTACAGGCGCAGAGAGAAGACAGACAACTGGAGTGGTCTTCATGCGAGCAATAAAATCTGTGACACCAAATGCTTAGAAATAGAAGCTAAAGGGGCTCAGAGAGCAAACAAGATAAATCTTTTAATGACAGTAAATAATTAAAAGCATTACACTAAATTTAAGTGGATGTTTTGTCACTGGAAACTTTGAAAGCAATATTGATTGTATTTATAGAGATTGTTGGTGACTTAACAGCAACTGCTGTCAAAAGACTCAGGGAAGTCCTGCAGACTTGGCTAAGTAAAAGATCAGACTGGAGGACCACAATTACATCTGCTCAGCTTCTAAGTCTCACTTAAACATGAAGAGGTTAGTGAACATCTTTTAAAGGACAGTGAAGGGAATTTAATCACAGAAGTGAGGACTCCTAGTAGGTACAGTAATTTATTTATTTATTATTATTATTTATCAGGGATAACAAGAAACATCTCAGGAAGAGAGGAGGCTTCAGTGAAGAGAAGCAAGTGAAGAACAGAAAAACCACTGGAATGAAAAAGGATCTCAGAACTAGTTTAAAACAAAAATTAGACCATCTGAAAATAACGAGGAATCCAAGAAGGGATGGCCAGCATCCCAGAATCCTGAAAGACAAGGCAGACAGTATTAAAAAAAAACATAGAAGCAAATATTTTTAACTCTTTATTGACACCAAGAGAAGAATCTGCTAAGGATCAGAAAGAAAGGTTAGATGAGTCCTTAAGAAAACATATAGAAGAAAAAAATCCTTCAATTTTCTAATCCAGAAGTAATAAATTTCTCTAAGTTAAACACTAGAAAAATAAGCAGGAAAGAGGACAATATTAGCAAACCTCATCAACCTGAGTACAAAGGTTTAAAAGGTTAAAAGGAGTAGAATGTCGAATACTGGAAAGTATCCTGAATGCTTTCATATTGCAAAGGCACATAGGATGTACAAATACTAATGATATCAACAAACTATCAAGCAGAATTAAAACTATTTGTCATTTTCCAGCAAAGATGAGAACATTAGGGAAAATAGATACTGGCTGCTTAGGAATGAGAATACAGAAAAGATGAGCGCTGAATCTAATTTTCCTTACAATGTATTTCAGGAATAGGCAGCAATATGAGCAACAACTGACTGGCATTGAATGTAAAAGAGCAATGATGCTGGGTCAAAACAAATCTGAGAAAAAAACAGAGGTATCTAGGTAAACTACTAATATAAGTGTAAAACGTGCAAACTATTGATTACTGGATTTAAAACAAACGGAAGATATTAGTATAAATTATTTCTCTTTCTCTCCATCCCCCAAAGTCACTGTGCAAAATACAAACACATATACATGAAAAAACAATTAAAGCCCATACTATTTTCCTGTCATAGGATTCTCCACTGCTGTATGTTGTAGCTAGTGTGGACGCACATTCTTCCAGATACCATGGCTTTTTCCCACTTTCAGCTGTGCTGCTTATGGAGATAGTGTAGATGCTATTGGTGTAGCCATCACAGGAGCAGTGGTCTCGACTTCTTCCACCATTTCCAGATGCCCAAACAAAGACTGAACCTAAGCCTCTTCGTCCCTGTTTGGAAACAGTACAAAAGATTTGATTAAATAATTCTTCTTTTCTGCCTCAACTGCTTAATAGCCAGGTCTTTTCCCCAAAAAAGACATCTCAGGAGGAGAAGAAAATAAAATAACAACTACCCTGAGAAGCATTTAGCAGATTTCAGAATCAGACATTAGAAAAACTGAGAAAATGAGTGGTATGAACATAGGTTTAGAAAAAACTTTTAAGCAGTGTTTGTTGGTCTGCATCTATGTTATATAGATGTACCAAGAAAGTCATGCTGAAAACTCAGATGAAGGAGTAAAATATTATACTGGACTGGCTTTCTGGGATGTAAGCGTACGTTGCTGGCTTATGTCAGCCTCTCATTCACCAGCATCCTCAAGTCCTTCTTAGCAAGACTGCTTTTGATCTGTCTGTCCCACAGCTTGTATTGATATTGGGGATTGCCCTGATGTAGGTGCACCACCTTGTATCTGGTCCTAAGATTCCCACTGGCCCATTTCTTGAGCTTGTCCAGGTACCTCTGGATGGCATTCCATCTTTCAAGAGTATCAACTGCACCCCTCAGCTTGGTGTCATCTGCAAATTTGCAGAGGATGCACTCGATCCCTTCATCTGTCTCATTAACGAAGACAGTAAATAACACTGGATAACAATACCAATGTAGACTCCTGAGGGACACTTGTGACTGATGCCCATTGGACTCTGAGCCATCGTCCTCTGGATGTGAGTGTCCAACCACTGTCTTATCCAACAGTCCATTTACCAAATCCATCTCTCTGCAATTTAGAGAAGGATGTTGTGGGGGATTGTCAAGGGCTTTACAGAATTCCAGATAAATTACATCTGTAGCCCTTCCCTTGTCCACTGACATAGTCGCTCCATCACAGAAGCCCACTAGGTTGGTCAGGCAGGACTTGCTCTTGGTGAGGCTGTGCTGGCTATTCCAAATCATGTCCCTGTCCTCCATGTGCCTTAGCAGAGCTTCTAGGAGGATCTGTCCCATGATCTTCCCAGGCAGAGAGGTGAGGCTGACCAGTTGATGGTTCCCAGGGTCCTACTGTCTGCTCTTTTTAAGGATAGGTAAGGTTTCCCTTTTTCCAGTCATCTGGGCCTAGACCAGTCTACTACGACTTCTCAATTACCATGGAGATAATTTGTGAGTTTAATAAAGGTATACTACCTGGTAGACTTTCTAGCAAAGTAAGTTAACTAGCAAATTCTCCTGACTAGTGTCTACATAAAGTTATGTCTCTAAAATGCAAACTTTCATTTAGAAACATTTCAAACAGAAAAATCCCAAGGTGCGAAGTTCAATGTACTATGAAATCCACATTCTCTGAATGGGATCAGTTTGAATATTAGTTTTTTCACTTCCTTTTCTTGATCTTATCTAATAAACCAACAGAAAGATGCAAAATAGCAACATTTCCAGTGTAGTGGGGTTTTTTTGTTTGTTTGGTCTTTTTGGGTTTGTTTGGTTTTTCAAATTTTTTGTTTGCTTTTTTTTTAAGACAACCTTTATTAAGTGTAACAGGTCTCCCTCTCCACCTTTCTTGTTCACACACAGTCTTGAAAGCAGTGTTATGTAATTACATATGGCTAAACCAATACCCAAGGGGAAATTCAGAATAACCACCAATACTACCAAGATAGAAGAAATGAGAATTCAGGGTAATCAAGCCATAGCTTTCACTTTTAAAAAAAGTTTTGTAGAAGAACTTCTCAGGAAGATGCATACAGAAAAATATCCTACTAATAACAGTTTGTCATTTTTCTGCTGTTACCATTCAGATGGTTCTGTGTGCAAACAGCAGTTTAACATAATTTGCCCCATGCAATAAAAACCTTTTCACTGCAGGTTATGACTGTATTATTAGTTTATTTGCACAGAGAATG
>JANRMJ010000079.1:44568442-44579966 GCA_025584955.1 Alethe diademata
AGAGAATGTCTCTCTGTTTCATTATATGTATACTTATGTTGCTGTGCCAATAAAGAACAACAAACTGCAGAAACAGATGTTTGAATAATTTTTGGCCATAGAATGGTGATAACATGCCAATGGATGTTAGAAATTCTGCATTTATAACTTAAAAATTATGAACATAAATTTAGATTTTTAATAGGGCAGGGCTTTAAAACTAATAGCCATTTGCATCTGGATTTATGTTTTCATGATAGAGTTTTTTTGGTAAATAAATTATGGCAAATATTTCTTTAAAACTAATGTCTCCTCCAAATATGTAAATGATCAATGTCTCTATTATTGCAATAAAAAGTAAGTATCAGATGCATTGACCAATAGCAAAGAGCATTTTCTATATGCAAAGTAAGAACTGCCATTCCTCTAATGCACTGCAATAGCACATACCTAAGAGCCCAGCAGTTCACAGAAAACAACAGCATTACCTTCAGATCAGAAAACATGCTAGACATCTAGTTCCTAGGTGTTCTCTGGCAAAGCAAATGGCAGTCTTAAAAACAATAAAAAACCCTCCAAACTAATTTCAATACTTGTGCTCAGGGGAAGTCTGGATCTGGTGCTGTGTGATAATGATAGTTTAGGTGCTACAGCGGTAGTGGTAGGTGGAAAGTTGGACTGGCTGATCTTGAAGGCCTCTTCCAACCTCGATGATTCCATAATCCTATGGTACTATGAACCTGGCTAAAGTAATTTTTTAAGTAAATAAAATGTGGTTTACCATTTGGTTTTCCACAAACACTCTGCTTTAATTCAGAGTCCCAGTCATGCTTAGGAAAATACAAACTAGTTAGTAACTCTGTCCAACAAGTAAGTAGAGCAAGAGTGTCAGCTGTTCTACTGTATGTGAATGTTATTCCCAGTTGTACCATTTAAATACAGTTACATAATAGTTGGACTGTATTACAAAGTTAAGATAAATACACATGCAAGGCACTACGTAGCTTTTACTGTTTATCTAAATCTATCATTTGTCATTTGCCAGGTGCCCAAGGGTAGGTATCAAGACAAAAAGTCAAGCCTTGAGATGCCAAGAAGCCACGTGTCATTTATTATTCAGAAGCAAAGGTGCATTTATAAACCATAGAGACAGAACTTGAGCAACTCTAGGAGTAACTCTTCTAGAAGCATAGAACAGTGTTGAATGGATATCCAGCAAAGTATGCTCAATGCTTGTCTCATGATTTTAAAATTTTCCCTCCCCTCTAGGCATAGAATTATTTCTGCTCTTCCATTTGCAATGACAGCTAGGGACTGCCTCCTATAAACTCTGCACTGTGTTCATAATTCTGCACTTGTCAGTGCACCGAATGAGAAATGAAATGTTCTCCTTTTTTCTAGTCTACTTTCTTAAATTGCATTAAATGTCATATCATTTTAACAAAAAATCAACTGTCCCATTATACAAAAGAAAACTATTTCACTGACAACTGTGACTTGCTATAGACCCAGTCACAATCCAATTTTCTAGTACATTTTCTGGACAAAGGCAGTGTGCTCAACAGACAGCTTAAATGAAATGTACTCAGATATTTTACAAAGAGGCCCATAGTGGAAATTGCACTTGTAAAAGCATAAAGAAGAATCTTGGGGGCATTCTGGATCTTTTTTTTTTTTTTTTTTTTTTTTTAAAATCCTGCTAATGCTTCCTTTTCCTTGGTCACCAAGTTCCAAGCAGTTAAGTGATATGAAAAAGCTAATCTTTGATTTTTCCAGTTCACCAGCATAGTTGCTGACAGGTTAAGTCTGCCAAGAATCAGAGCCAGTCCGAACATGCTCATAATGACATCTGCAGAATTTCCTTATACTATTTACAGAAACATCCCCTGCTCCAAGTGTGTGTATGCACCACATCTTTATGAGTGAATGAATTAGCAGTACTGGCAGGGACCTTTATAAGGTAGATGTCTTCACACACTCATCTAAAGACAACCAGCAGCCCCACACACTTTTAAGTTGCTTAAAGAACTCTTTAAAAATACTCTAATTAAAAACAGTTTCCACCTACAAGATGTAGTATGAGCCAGTGGAGTAAATTTTAATCACACTATTTTATAAAGTTTAGACTTGACATTCATTCACTGCTTTACAAGTCAAAGTTGCTTTAATCCAGTCTGTGAATCCTGATTACTTCCAGCCCAAGTTATTGGGAAGTGCCCCCAAACCCCTCTCTGCCTATGGAGTGAGTTACTGTCTTGATAGATGTGGTCATATTTACAAAGGAACAAGGAAGGAAATGTGAAGAAGCAGGAAAGGCAGAAGACAGAACAGCTGACCTGGAGTAATTAGGAGTTACAGGGGTGGCAGCCAGGGAGAAGTAATTTGGCACTGATATGCTGGAAATTGTATACTGATGAGCAGAAAATAAACCATGAAAACATAAAATGGAGAGCAAAGGAGAGACACTCTGTCCACACCTAGAGCCTAAACATTTAATTTCGTCTATTCTCCCTAGTACCATTCTAAAATTACATAACGTTTCCAAGAATAAAAACTACTGCCAGAAAGTGAAATTGATCCTGAAGTGGAAGCTGGAAAAAGTAGCCCATGGTATGACCTCTTCCTTAAAAACTAATTCCTAAAGAGGAAATGTTCACAACTGAAAGTGCAGAACAGAGGCCAGTATTCTGGAGACCTAAAAAACCTATTAAGTAGGCATGGTTTTTAGGTGCAGCATAGTACAATCCACTGTAATGCTAGGCACCAAGGGTCACGGAGAAATGCACCTGTGACATACATCCCCTTTCTTCCAGTTTCTGCTGATTTCTGCACTCTAGGATCTGGATGCTGCTGCCCTGTGCAGAGACACAGCACTGCCAAGCTGTTCACTGTCAGCATTTTGCTTCTGACCAGTAGCAGCTCCTAGCTCCTGCTGAGTTTCTACCAGTTCATTCAACCTCTTATCTGGGAATGAAAAACAGTCTGGCACAACATCCTTAAAAGACTCTTTTGTAGACTGCACAGTACTGAACTTGAAAGTAGGCATCTCTCCAAAAATGGATAATGGTAAGCTGAGAGTCCAAGTCAGCAATTCTGAAGTGCTACCAGAAGACAGCCAAACAGATTTTTTTTTTTAACAGTCTTCTTAGATATCAAAAGCAAATATTCACGAACAAAAGGAAACATCTCTCAGGCCATTAATTCTGCTGAGGTATCCACACTTTAAGAGAAAATCATGTTTGTGCATAGATTTATTAAAAATGCACACCTATGGCATCTATGAGGAAATGAGTAATGAGCCAAACTGTATGCATAAATAAAAGATGCATGTTCGGGGGAATGGACCAAAAAAAGACACTTGTGTTTTTACATTAGAAGTTATGTTTTCACTCTTAGGAAAATTAGGAAGTAAAGAAAATATTTCCTGTTGCTGGAATACAGCAATATATATACACACATAACGCATATGCAATGCAAAAATACATCACTACCTACAAAAACCAGTGATTACTTTATACTGTTGGAAAGTGAAGTGGTTGCTAAGAAAGGTTACTGGCTACTTCTGAACTAGCTCCTTAATTGAGAAAACAAAAGACAAAATAATTAATCATGCTAGAAAAAAAAAAAAAAAGGAAACATATTTTGTTATCTCTCAGGATATGATACCTCTAAAACACTGAAGCTAACATTCTAATGTGCATATATCAAAATCCCATATTAAATAACCACAGGCACCTATGTACTCACACACTAATTATCAGGATATATTAGAGGAACAATTCAATATGTAGGCTTCATGTGGTGTATTTTTTACTTTACTCTTCATGATAAAAGCAATTTAAATAATCCCAAGATATTCCCCACAGAGCTGTAATTAGTGCCTGAAGTGCAACCAAAAGAACTGTTGGCTGAAACCTGAAATATGAACATGTGGAATATTTGAATGAATTTCTCATTTACCTAAACAAAATAGAGCTAGCTCAAGGACTGCACGAATCACAGTTCTGGTTGAGGCTCTCTTTCTAAAGTATCATTACCATTTACCAGGATTTGTATATTGCAAACACAATGTGGTAACACAAGAGTTTGCTTTGCCAAAATTTCTGTTGTACAAGGAGTCTCCAGTTAATCAGAGGTCAAATTGTCCCTGCATGCAAAGCGAAACTAAACAAGCAGTGCAGAGGAAAGCTATCAGTGAGAACTGGTTATGCAATCGACGTCATACACAAACGCCCATTATATGGGATGGGTTCAGGCAGTTCTCATTGCCTTTATGCTACTATCTGATTAATCACTCCGGAGAGGAGCCCAGGGCCACTAGATATACACAGCTGTTGTTTCACTACTTATTCACTACTCTTCCTTGTGGAAAACTTCAGGTTTAGAGATGTCTGTTGAACTCCGGGTATAACAAAAAGAACCTCCTATTTTCTGCAAATTAAGCTCTTTTCAGTAGATAAGCAGGAAAACATGGTTGCTTCACCTCTACTTTTGCAGAGTGAGGACTTACTTTGTGTGATTTGTCTCATTTACGGACAACATACAGGCTGTTAGGAAAGTCACTGATTGCCCCCAGTTTTGTGCCTTAGACTGTTAAATTCTATGCACAGAAAACTTCTGACACCAAGATTCCAGTGATTTCCATTCCAGAAATCTCTTTTCTTACTGTATGTGACACACAGTAATATGCAGATACCACTGTTGTTCAAATATACGAGTGAAATGTACATGTGATTTGCTCACACAAAAAAACCAGATTCATGTCTCAAAATTGCATACTCTGAAATCATATATTTCAGTGTATGGAAAGAAATTCATTTGCCAAAGCTGCTTTTCAGTATAGTTTTTTCCAAATTAAGATTTACTCCACAAAAAGAATGGTGTGGTTTGTTTTTTCTTTTAATGTTCAATATATCACCTGTTTCAGGGTGGGCATCCAAAACCAGAGGCATTTTGACAAGTCCAGAAACAGCAATGCTATTCTGGTTTATTTCAACAATTTCTATGCATGTGTGAGATGGGATGAGGTAACCAAACAGTTTTGGTTTCCAGTACACTTTGTGACATTGTAAGGAAAATGCACATTTTGGGTACATTTTCCTGTAACTCTCTTTACAAATTTTCCCATCTTTCATGATTTTTACATTTCAAGGAATGGAAGAACATTTCTGATATATTAATTCTTTTTCTGCATTTGTTTTGTACTACATGCTGACTATCTGTGAAAAAGCTAATTTTTCAGAAAGCAAAGGAGAGCAATTTTACAGTTAGCTTTATGTAGGGGGGGAAAGGGCTTGAGAGGAGATTGATGAGGAGAAAAGTAAGTTGTCTTTAGAACTGTTTTTGTTCAGAGACCAACCTTGCACCTGGGAGATGTTAGAAAATACTCAGTGGGAGAGAATTCATGTATTTGTGTTTGCTTTGGGTTGTTTTCAGTCTGCTGAAGAAGAAATGAAATTTTCTCAGAGTAGATAACAGGATGTTGTTAAATACCTAAAAGCATTCTTCCCGTAGGCTGGAGGCCTCTTTGTAAGGGGGGAAGAGAGATAAGAAGTTCTGAGATTGTAAAATGCATCCTGGTGAAGACTCATGCATGCTCCAGGCTCTTTGATATGTAATGCAGGGCTCAGGCCCTGCTAAAATGAGCTTAGCAATGTATATATATCCCCTTGTTTCTTTGTGATCTTCCAGCCAGTGAATCTATTCTTTGCACTGCAGATGTGGGTTGTAGTTGTTTAGGAGATAGCTGCATATATTTATTTATATGTGATTAACACACTTTGTTCACATATTTCCCAAACAAAATAAAGTGTACTGTATCAAAGTTCATCCAGGTATCACTGAGCCTAAATATTATTTAATTTACTGGAAGGTAATATTCCAAATTCTACTTTGTTTGAATGCAAGAAGTTGCTAACTGTGTGCAAACAGTAAAGCAAATGATTACTATTATTAGCTTAATGACGTTAAGGTGATCACCTTACCTCATGTTTGCAGGGCAACCCCCATTTGCAGAAAACTACATCATTTCAAGTTTAAACCACATCTGCAAAGTCACTAAGGCATCTGAGATACATGAGCCAAACATAAGGTAGTGAGTCATAGAAATTAGGCTTATTGGTAAGAAATAAAGGAAGGTGGACAAACTTTGCAAAGCAGTGGCTTAGGAAGTTTAGGGCTATGGAAGAAAATCAATTGGGAATGAGCTGTCCTAACACAGTCTGACTATTAAATGGGTAAGTCAGGTCTATATGAACCTGTCCAGGGAATAAGGAAGCAGTACTATGCACACATAGAGAATACTAAGATTTGCATGGCCCATTCTGGTAACCACACTGGAAATAATAATGCCAGAAAACAGAAAGAGTTTCAGGAAGAACCAGAAGAATGAAGTCTGATTTGGATATTCTGACTAACGGGAAAAAACTCAATATACAAAACATTAATCTTAAGATGCAGAACAGATTTTAAAGGACAGTAAGTGGCACCTGCATTAGTGGACAAAAGCTTAAAATGCAACATACATTTTAGAATTTCAGATAAATTTCAGAAGTTTTTGTCTGGTAACTTATTTTATGCAGCGAAATGTATTAGAACCATACTATCTGGCTTCTGTAAAGACGTGATGAGCACTGCAAGAAATCAGTTATGAAACAAAAGAAAATGAACATCACTGTAACATCAAGGTGGGAATGGAAATGATTGTACAGTAAATAATATAGGCTCTACTGGACGAACATAGAGGTCAAGGAACTTATGAGTAGAGTATTTTAAGGATGAGCTTGGGAAACAAAGTTATTAGGTATTTTGACCTAAAAGAGAAACAGTATCTTAGTGAGTCTAGTAATCACCATCACCTGCATTCAAGAAAATAATTTAGGCTGGAAGATGTGGAGAAGCATTACTCTAATGAGCAAGGAGACGGACAGACTAGCTTTTAAGCGATCAGTGAGTGTGGCATGTCTATCACATCTAAAGGAAGTTTCAAAGGAGACTGTTCTAAGAATAGATCAGAAACAAAAATGGAGGCAGGGTAGGTATTTAGGATGAGACACAATTTTTACACAGGAACAAATGGGCATAAAACTGCACATAAGGAAACCTTGTTGCAATGTAGAAGAAAGTATCTAACCAATAGATTAATGTTGGCCATTAAGTGTTATCCCAACAGAATCAGAAGGGAAAAAGTTCTGTTTTGTTCTAGAACATAAAATCCTCAATGTATATAAAGGGCACAATGCCTGTGGTGGTAGAAAGCTGTACTGGATGACCTATGCTGTCATTTCCTGTCTTATGTCGTATGTTCCAGTTCAATTTATCCAAGAGATCAGTTGGTCAAAATCTGTAACAACTTATATGTGACGTTTTCTAACACTATAAGATGCACCATAAATACAGCAAAAGAGGCATTGTACAGTGGAAATTAAAGTAAGAGACTTAGATCAGTAATAAGCTGTATTATTTTCAATAGTAAAGGTTGCTACTGCCTTGCAAAGCCATGGACATGACATTTCAGTTAAGACTGGCTTTTCCCAAAAGATTTACAGAAACCAGAAAATAATAGATGGATCAGGAGGACAGGGATATTGATGAAGCAACAACAAGATGAAATTTTGCTGATTGGGCTTATGACAAAAGACAGGTGCAGATGATAGATGTTAGCACTATGAATATCAAGCCAATAGTGCTACGTCTTGTAACATCAGCAGGAAGAAATACAATGATAAAATACGAAGGATTTTTCAAGTTCTATTATATAATCAGCATCCACCTCTAGTACAGAGTCAATGAATTTTAAGTCAGTATGCTGAAGCATATGTATATATCTATATTTATATCTATATCATCACATGTCCAGACTTCACAGACACAACCAGGATAGTATAAATGTGAATTATACAATAGGTAAATGCCAGGACCTAACATTAGATCACATCACCATACTGCAAGTCATGTCTTCTGAGACCACCCCCAAGAACAGCACTAATTCCTCTCACTGATTTTGAATAAGTATTTTTTGCCAACTGATTGGAAATGTGCAGGAAGTTTCATGCAAGCAAAACATATCCATATATGATCACAGACATGCATGTGTTATTTAATATGTTAATATTAAATATTATGCATGTTAACAACACTGGTATGTGTTATTTAGACCCAAACAACATATGTACAAGATGAAAAACCACAATACACAGTTCAAAAAATCATTTTAATAATCTGCTGTGTATCACTTGAAATGTATTAAAAAACCAGCCATTTTGATACGTTTGACTAGAAGTCTTCCTGCTGTAACTTCTGCCTTTGATTTCTGAGACTAAATTCTCTGGCAAAGTAAAAGAGAGTAATTCCTCTTGGTGCAGGCAACACATCCTACTCAGAATGATGCAGAGATAAAATGACAGGACAAATAAATTTAATAGAAACATCTGTAGTAGAACACTGGGAGCAAATCTTTGCCTAGACAGCTCGAAATAATGAGCAATCTCATCCGTTTTCAGAGCAGAAACATATAGTAATGATGATGATGATGATAATAATACATGTGAAATCCTTCGTCTTCATTTCTCCTTTTCTTCCCTTTTCTCCCTCACTCTTGCATGTGGATAGTGATTGTGAGGGCCCTTCTTCTCCCAGCAAGCACTTTGAACACACACTCTGCAGCCAAAGTTGTTGAAGTGAGAGAGATGAGAAGGGGCAGTGATGATGGGAAGGAAGGTATGAAGCTGAGTTTGCACAAGAGGTTCAGCCACACAGCGTCTGATCATTAATGTCCATCAAATATTCTGCCTTGAGTCCAGCATGCTAAACAAAGTGGTGTCACGGCAATAAAACAAAGGCCCCTGTGCCAAAATTTTCCATGCAGATTTCCCCTCCTCTCCACACTCTCTAGGTTATATTAAGGATGACCTGACCAGCTGCTGATTTATGTATACTTCCTGACGTGTACTGCAGAAACAACATAAAGCATGCAATTGGTAAGACATTGGAGAGTGAGATAACCAGCTCTTTGAAACCCTTCAATGTAAAACATCCCCTGTGGTCACATATCAAGAAACTTGAGTAATAGGACTTTGCCAAATAGCAGTGAGAGAACAAGTTTGAACATCTGAAATGCTTTCCTCTCCAAATGATGTTGACACTACTGCAGAATGCCAGGCTTATTTGTAAGGATACAAATGAGCTAGCCTGAATGCTGAATGACGGAGCCATGAATCAGCAAGCTCAACTCCATCGAATACTTACTGCATTGCACTTACTGACTGTGAGACACCGACAGACATCTTAAAAATATACTTAGATCTTATATTTATGAATCATGGAAGGCTTTTGTGCTCTCCATTTTGTCCCAGACTCAGCACAGTCTTATTACATGATTTGGCCACAATCATGTTATGCAATGCTAAGCCTGTTTGTTCTTGAGCACAGGGTGAAATGTGACATTACATACCTAATCTTTCCTCGAATATGTTACTTTTGGATATACCACCATTTGTGTGATTTTTTTTTTCTAGGCAAATTCTGCATGATTACAATGGATTTTTTCTTGATATTACTATGTCTATAAGTTCTAATGCATTAGTATTTAAAACAAACATCTAAAACTTTCTACAGTTACAACTACACTATTTTCAAGAAAAGGACCTTCTCGAATGAAAGCATGATATAAAGGGAGTTCTCTATTTGTGCAGAAATTGTTTGATAGCGAAGTATGTAAGGCTTCTCTTAGAACTCAGTTACAAAAATCTAGTAAAATTAAATGAAATACCCTTAAAGATGACATTCAATCATAGCACTTTTGACAGGTTGAAAAACTGGTTTCCTCTTCCATTACCTTAGTCCTGGGCAAAATTCTTAGGTGTATTTAATGAATTCACTTCATGAATTCATTTATTCCTCAGCAGCCTTTCTTTAAATAGATTTGTCTGTTTCAATTCAAGGCATGTGTTGTCTCTGTGTAATTCTACAGAAAAACTATGCCGTCATCTTTACTATTTTCTGCAGGATTTGAAAGGTGTGATCATATTAGCTCAGCAGATTTTAAAATAACAATAGTTGTGAAACACACAGCATAAGCTGTTAATTGGAATAATATGTGTTTAAGATAAATCAGGTGCTTTTTCCAAGGAACCCAGTCTCTTAGGAAACTCAACAATGGATGGCTCTCACATCCATTTAATTTTTACACAATGACTATAATAAATTTAAAATAATAACTGAGTTTGATTATGGTCTAATCAAAATTATTATTCAGCACTACCTTTGATTTTCCTAATGAAACCAGATGGACATAATTTCCTTTTCAGATGTTTTTAAAAATTCTTGGCATTTCCCTTCACAGTTCCATTCTAAAATTCTAATATACAATTGTGTGGGTACATGCATAATAAATTAAGAATATCGATCTTCAAACTTTGTGTATGTCAGAAAATAAGGTTTTGCCAAATTTTCCTGTACTGATGTGTCCTGGGTAACCCAAAATATTACTGTATTCCATATCTGCCTGTGCCCAAAGTTGTCACTGTCTCTTTGAGACCTGGCAGGCAGAAAAGGAACAGTGAGGTCAGGGTATGTGCTGGCCCTTTTTTAAAGCTGAGGGCATTCAGGAACAAGTGCTCTTTCTCTTTTGTTCTTGCCGGACGAGCTGAGGTAGCACAAGGCAGACAGCAGGTGCACCACCAAGTAAGAAAAACAGAACAGTCCTTGCTCCATATGGTCACCCCAGTCTGGCAGCAGTGCCTGGTCAAAGCAGGAGGACATGGAATCCAAGTTGTCCAAGCCTGCTGCACACAGTTTTTGCGAAAGAGAACGTGAAGTCTCTCCATGAGTTCCAGCTTTTGACCCAGTTAGAGCCTCCAGGGATTCTAGGTTCTCCTTCTGCTTTGCTCTTGTTCCCTCTTGGTTGATATCTGGGGTGAAGAGGGGTATTTTTAATTGCAGAGCTTTGGTTGCAGTTCTGTTTTTCTCTTTGTTCTCTCTCCACCCCAGGTCATCTTAGGGAATCCATCCTGGGGGAAAGAGCTGTCTGCCATTTCTTCTTTATCTCTCCACACACAGTCATCCATGGAGAGTGCCATCTTGGGGGAGGGTTTCTCTGCTCTTTTTGCTTTTCTTTGTTTCTGGGGAATCCATGAGGAATTAATGAAATTCAGCAATGTTATAACTACTGATCATCACTATTATTTTTTGCCTGTTCCTGTTTCATTTTTTAATGACTGTTTTAAACTGATATTTTTTCACTTACATCTTCTTGCATTCATCTTTCCTTATTGTTGAATGAGTAGTGGTTAAAACTAAAAAGGGAGGTAACTCCTTTTGGAGTGTCTGCCCCCTTTAATTTTCTTAAACCAAGATACGATGTTACTTTGATTTATTCCACAGATGTGATCCTTGATGCTATACTGTTGTTGTTTGGTTCAATATTTCTGAAAAATGAGAGTAAGGATCTGTACACAACATAATAAGCATTTTTGTCTGCCTATTATTATTGCACAATTTTTGTGACTCCTTCGGGAAATCTAAGTTTGGCTGAGTATGTGACCAT
>JANRMJ010000079.1:44678756-44691009 GCA_025584955.1 Alethe diademata
GACGTATCCGTATTTGCTCGCTATCCTGTTTGCCTCCGGGAGCCCCCCGGTTATCCGCACAGCCCAGTGGTTGGTGTAGAGGCGCGTCCTGCAGGCGGGCAGCAGGAACCCCAGCACCAGGGTGAGCCGGCAGAGAAGGTCCCCGCCGCCTCCGCCTCCCCAGCAACAGCGGCGCTTCCAGCCCATCTTCTCCTCCGCACGCAACCCCCACAAAACTTCTCCTTCCTTCTTCCGAGGCCCTTGTCCTCCCCTCCGGGCCGCTCCGGCGGTACGTCCTCCGAAGTTAGCCCGAGGAAGAAACTAGGAAGAGCCTGGAGTAGTGCATTGAACCGCCGGGGGTTAAATGATGAGGGGTTAGGAATAGTGGTTCTGGTCAGTGATTGCTGCTGTGCCCTCTTCCCGCCGCTCTCCGGGGATTAAGTAACTTGCTTGTGAGAGCTTCTCTCACTGTTCTGAGCGCCAGCTTCTCCCTCTATCCCTACCTACATGGGAAGTCGTCTCTCCGCGGGGAGGAGGGGTCCTTCTCCCTCTCTCTACGTTTCCCTCCTCTCTGACTTCCTTCCCCCTGCCAGCAGTCTTCTCTCTCCTCTACCACGTCTGGCTTTTCTTCGCCTCCACTCGCTCCCTCTCTCCGGAATCCGGGAGCAGTAAGGCTGCGACGGCAGACGATGTGCGAATGTTGGCAGCGCAGAGCCTCAGTGCACTCCGACTCGGCCACCTCCCTCTCTCCTCCCTCCTCCTTCTCCTCCGCCTCCTATCCCCGCCCTCGCTCCCGTAGCGCCGAAGGCCAGGCGAAATGGCAGCCGTGTCGGCGCCGGGTTGCGTCGCTCCCCGCGCTCTTGGGCCCCGGGCTACTGCTGGTCTCGTCAGCCGCCCCCGAGCGCTGTCCCTGCCCCCGCGCCGGGCCCAGAGGCCGCCGCTCAGCTGGCGGGGCCGCAGCAGATGCGGCGAAGTGCGAGGCCTGCGGCAAGGCCTCGTGTTCCGCACCGCCGGCGGCCTCCGGGCCCTGCGCCCGCGGGGTGCCCGGGGCCAGGAGGGGCCGTGGGAGAGCCCCAGCTGCTCCTGGAGGCCGGGTCTGCCCTGGCCTGCCGGCCCCGGGAGGGACTGCTAGGGAGCCAGGCAGGACAGGAACAGCCCCGCCGCTGCCCCTTCGCCGGCCACCGTGTGCCCGTTTGCTGGCCGCGCTTCGCATAGATTGCACGTTGTCGTTTAATGCGGCCCGTCTGTCCGCGGTCACCACCTTCAAAGAGAAAAGTGGGTGGCTGCTGCTTTGGCAGAAGAGCGGTGGTTCAGACCCAGACATAGGATGGAGCTGCTGCTCCTTCGTCCATGTCTCAATGCAGCGTTGCCACAGCTCTGCAACCTGCTTCTATAAGCAGAGCACCTCTGGGCCTAGAGAAGATGCAGCTGGTCATCAGCAGCTGTCTCAGGTGCGACCAGGTGCGTGGCTGGGGTGGGAGAAAACTCACGTCCACTCCAGCCCATGCTTGTTTAACTGTCTAAGCATTTGAGCCACTTTAATAGTTTTGGGCTACCTGTAGACCTACTTCATTGTGCTAGACAGTTAAAAGAATCAGTCCAACAGGCCTCCTGAGGATCTGTTGCAGGTTTTGAAGGAATTTGAAAACAAGAAGCACCATTGCAATGCACCAATGTAAATCCATTAATTATTTCTCTGAGAAAAAGGTGTTGGCAAAGCTGACTGACTCTGTAGGCAAAAGTTGGGCAGCTGTCACTCTGTTTTTCACCAAAGTATGAGAAAATCAATACTTTACAAAAGGTCATAGAATAACATGGAATTCCTTTTTTCTTCCACCAAAGCCAATGTCCCTACCTTTAAAGCAGCTATTTTCCTAGAAAAGTAGAAATAGTGAAACACAGAAAGCCAAAGAGATGTTTTCCACTTAGGGTGATTCTCTGCTTTAGGTTCATTAATTTTTGCCTTACACATGCATATTATACTGGTGATTAACATCTTCCCACATCTTTTGATTGTTTTTGAAGAGTAGAAAGGAGGAAAGGAGCAAAAAATTTTGCTTCCCTGTTTGCTTGATGTCTCTGAGAATTTATTTGCCAGTGATTGCCTCATCTCTGTTAGTATTTTTTTCTGTTGTTTGCCTGATCATTTTGTCAGCATATTCCAATGTACTGTTTCATTCTGTTTCTAAAGACCTCATGGCTTGCCTTTCCTAGGATTTTACATATGGTGACTTATGTTGAGCAAATTGTTCTTCTATTGACACGGCAGTCAACGCTCTCATTGGGTTCAGCAGGCCCTTGTATGGATTGTAGCTGTTAGGACCAGGCAGTTACACCTTGTTGCTAGTATTCATAAATACACATTCCTTAAATATGACATTAAATATCCTGTGGCAATTAGCCTTTCTTATTCATTGATTCAATGATAGTTACACAAGTCAGCTCTCATCCTGTATCTGGCGGGCTTAAAGTAAGCTTAATCATGAATATCCTTATGGAATAGTGAATCATGAATACCTTAGAGAGGTAAGTAACTATCAATGTGTCACAAAACCTGAGCCTTGTGCAACCCCAGTTTGTTTTTCTGAAGAGGGTAAATTAAAAATCTGTTTTCTGGTCTTAGGTAATTTTACTGTTGTTTTGACTGCCATATTTTTTGCTATAGATGATGGACAAAAGATGCACACTACAAAAAAAAGCCATACTGTCATGTACTTACTTCCAATTTGTCTCACTTTACAGTGTTTTATACACAGGCACCAAAGCCACTAGGAATCAGTTGATTTGATAAATACATCATTGTCCCCAAGTATCTTTTCATAAAGCTGAACCATATTGCATAGCCTAACAAAAATGTTGTGAAAATAGTACTATACATAAAAATAGCCTCTGGAAAAAGAAGGCTGTAGTCCCCAGAGGCATTTTTTTCTGTGATTATAGTCCTCTTTCCTGAGGCCACTGTGTTAGATGACAATTATAGCTAGTGTGAGAGCATTTGGACATTGGTTGTGTTGTGAAGCATTTGAGTATGTTTCAGTATGAACTCCAGACTGCAGTAAGTATACTAGGTACCAGGAGAGTGGAGAGGTCACTGAGGGGGCTGGCAGCAGTGTGGGAGCTTTATTCAGCATACCTGTTGTATGTGGACTGCATGTAGCTGGTAGTTGGTCTTGTTTCTGAGCTCTCTGGGGGACCAGAAAGCTTGTCTGTCTGTACACACCACAGGGAAAGCGTTTATCTGCTCTTGGCAAAGCCACTAATTTGCTCCATTTCATCACTGTTGTCACACCAGTGCCTCTTGTTTCCAGACACACACACCCCTCCAGCCCCTTCTTACCTCTCTCCTATGACAAAAGTCAGTATCTGTCTGATAGCTCAAAATGCAAATTCCACGGATCCCTCTCTTGTCCTTTACTTATTGGTACTAATCCCTGAATCCCTCATGTATTGTTAATCCCAAATGACAGTGATCCGGAATCTGACCTCAGTGGCTGTTCTCGCTTCCCTCCTATTTTATCTAATTGCCTCATGTTTTGCTGATTTGCCTACCTAGTCCTGAAATTAGTCTTTCCTTTCTAGTTCTTTCTCAGCCTGAAAATCCCTCTGGTTCACCAGCTCTGGCAGCCTTTTTACTGTGCTGTGCTTCATGTCAGCTTTCTAGCACTCCTGTATGTTTTGCAGATCAGTGCTCCAGAGATGTGTTAGGCACCCCAGGGTCATAATTAAGGAGGAAACCACGTGGGATATATAAATTCGAAGAAAGTGGCAGCTCAGCGTCTTCCAGGAAGAAGTCCTGCAAGCAGATGTGCTGGCCCCTGAAGACATTCCAGAACACAGATTATTTTAAGAATAAACTGGGAATATATGTTCATCAGCCTTTGGAGAGGCAGAGTCTGGGCCATAATAGATGAAAGAAAGGAAACCTTCAAAGAGTGGAGGTTGTGTCAGGGAGTTGTTTAGAGGTTGCCTTAGAGAGATGGATAGTTTTGGAAGGAGTATTTAGATTTCCTTCGTTTCAAGCATAACTGTTTTTACTGGTTTTTATAAACAGTGCAGCTAGGTCACTTGACACCAGCCACCATACGATCCAATTTGCTGGTGCACAGTTCTTTGATCTGCACTTTTCCATGCTTCAGGCTTGCCTCTGATTTTATGTATTTTAACTTCAAATGCTTTTGAATCAGTTTTGGGGTTTTTTATTTGTTTTTTAATAAAACACTGGTTTTACATATTAGCAGGTTTTTTCCTCACAAATACCTGTCTCTTTAGCCTTTGAAGCAGGGTATGTATTTTGAGTACTTCACTGTTCTTATGAAAAGCCACCTATGTAGGTCCAAATTTTGAGTGAGAGTTTTCACCTGTATGTTAGGCACCTTTTTCTTACATTCAGCAGCCAATACATTGAGACTGCTCATCCCCCTCACTAGGATTTGTCTCGCTGTTCCCAGTGTGTAGACTAAAGGGTCTGTACACCTACCTCTGTGTGCAGTCCACAGCAATTATTACTCTTCCCACTTCTTGCTGGTCACTATGGGAGTGAACATGATAATTGACAGCAGACTTTAATAAACTTTGTGGGAATGCCAAGGAGGAAAGCCTTTTGTCCTGAAGGCTTCCTTATCTTCCTCCTGAAAAGGACATTAGAGACAGCACAGGTAAAAGTACTGAACTGAGATAAAGAAGCTGAGGCGGCAGAAAGGAGTGAACTGAAGGAAATTGGGATGGGTATTTGGCCTCTGTCAGGGTCTAATCCAGCCCAAGCCTCAATTTTTCTCTGAGCTCAGTGTCAGAAGCTCAGTGATTCATGTAAGGAATCAAAGGGAATGATCCTTTATTTCTTGCCTGTTGGTAGTAAAGCAGTAGCATTTATGTCTGGATCTTGGAATAGGTGTGTGTCTGGGCTTTTCCTGATCACTGGTTGTACTGCCTTATTCATGTATTGTGTGAATTTCCTCTTGGTTTTATAAATAAGGCTTTACTGTCTATTTTTCACCCTGTGTGCAGAATGTTACTCTTACATCTTTGATTGTGTTCTTTGTAATTTTTTAAAATAGTGTCTCCTCCCTCACTATAGTTATAGCCATACTGACAGACATGAATTTAAGAGATGCTAGTGTTTGTTACACCATCTGAAGAGACTCCTTCTTGTACTGATGCCTGTGCCAGTGTACTTATTTGCCATTTTCCCATTTGTGCAAATGCATCTCTTTGGGCTTTGATCTAAACTGTTATTATTTTCTTCAGCGTATTTCTTTTTTATTTTCTCTTTTTATTTGTTTTATTTTTTACTTATTTTTATTTTTATTTCACAGATCTAGTTGACAGTGCAAAGCCATACTAACTTTACTGGTAACACACAGTGCATAGCTAGAATGAATGGCTAAGGCATGGAGAGAAAAGAAGCCAGAATCTCTTTCAGCTGTCTTCAGTGCCTGACACAGCATCCTGTAACAGTGAACCCCGGGTTTTTTTCAGAAGAACAACTGCACATTTTCCCTCTCCAGCTTCTCCTTGGATTGTAAAGTTTCAATCACAGAATCTCAAATACATGGAAAAAAGTAAGTATAAAAATGGCGTATGAAATTTAGCTATGGAAGCTATCACAAGGTCCCTTTGATATAATGGTGGAAAGTTTTTTTTCTGAAATTACTTATCTGAATGAATTGATCCATGTGGAAGAAGATGAGGTGTTTTTTCACCCAAGTTTAACATTCCCGCTAAGTTGTTTCTAAATTGTCCTCTGACTCAGAATTATTGTAGCTACCCTGAGTAAAATTGACTCAGCTGTACTGCAAGTATCTGTAGGATTTTGCTTTCCTTATGAAGTTATAGTATCTTAGAAGCCATCAAATACTACTCTTCTCACAGCAATGTGTTGTTGGTAGCATACAGCTGAGATAATACTCTTGCTAAAAAGAGTGACCAGTGGCAAGTGAGAATCCAACCCAGTTTCAAAAACATAATTAAAGAATATTAGCCAAATGTCCTTACCTGAAAAAAGAAAATTCATCTTACATGGTCCATCGTGGCCTACTCTCATTTCATGAGCTCTGGTTGGACTGGTTCCATTTGTGCCCTAATCCTTTTCAGAGACTACTGTAGACCCTTCACTAGTTTAGCTAGTATTCAGCTACTTTAGACGTGCAATTATCTTCTGAGTCCTTGTTCCCTTATCTTTGTTAGGTGATCCATGAAGCTCCTATTGTCATAGTACATTCATGAAGTAACGAACTTCATTATGATAGTGGGATTATATTTAGTCTTCTTTATCTTCTTTTCTGTGCGAGGAAGCTGAGGTCATGTCTTAAATCTGTAAGAAAACCTCAGGACCCTTTCCAGTGAAAAATATGTAGAAATAACAGTTTAAGAGCATCCCTTTTAACTTGGGACTCTCCAGTCCACACAGTACAACTCCTTTGGATTATATGCCTGCATTTCTTTGCATGAAACTTGCTCAGTGTAATTTCTTGGTCCTTGAATTGAAAAATAGCTTGTTTACTATAGCCAGTGTCTAACAGAAGATGTGTCCTGGAAGTGTTGAGTTTATTAATGGGAAAGGAGATTGGAATAACATCAGCCTGTCCTTTAGGAAGTATGGCAGGTTTTTTTTCTCTGTGTTCCAGGCAAGAAACAGTTTGGGACAGAGTACAGTACAGCCTCTGTTTCTCGGTAATTGAATAATAATTAATTCTGTTATAATTCAGTCATAATTTTCCCTTCAGGGAGTTTAAGGCCAGACCTGTGGCATAGCCTTTTCTCATAAGATACCGTTCACCAGCTTATTCGCTCCTAAATAGTGAAGAATTTAAAGGGTTTACCAATTAGAAGAGTAGGGAAACCTCTATGTGCTTTATCCTGTTGTGGTAGTAATTAAACCAATGCCAAGACTGCAAAAATGGAAGTTCTCATTGACTTTTTTATTAGTTTTAAACAAAAATGGAAAAATATTTAGCTGTGTTTGATACATCCTGTCAGATTTTAAGTCTGAAAAGAAATGGATGGCAGAAATCTAGGCAACAGTAAGAACGACCCGGCTACAAAGACAGATACTGTGAGTGGCAAGTGTTCCTTTCCAAGGAGGTGATGCTGGTTGCATACCTCAGAAACTCATTTCACTGTGTCAATTTACTAAGGAATTTACAATTCTGGTGCTTCTGTTAAAATGAATAGAAGAAATGCACATCTCTGCAGATGCCTCCGATCTGCCTGCTAAAGACCAGAGGTGTGCTGACAGTTTCTATAAAGGCCTCTCTGCCTTCTTTGATTTAATGCAAAGGACAGAGCAATCTATTGATGAGACTGCTTTCTTTTTCCAAATTTTCTTCTTCATATACTGATATCCTTTTCTTCAATTTTCTTTTTTCCCCATATCTGCAATGAATCTGCCTTTACTTCTCTGTTTGTCATGAAGATTTCTCTTTTCTCTTTTTGTCCAGCTCATCATTTTTTCCTCTTCATTGTCCCCATGACTTCTGTTTTGTACATACTACTCATGGGATGTTATTCTCTGTCCTCACCTCTGTTTACCATGAAAAACAACGGCCATTGTAGCTGAAAGTTTTCATGGATGGTGTTGACCATGATGGTGTGTTATATAGCATTGCTGAGAAATGCTATTATTGAATCTTCCTGGTAGAGAACGGCCTAGTGCTCCATAACTGGTAGTCCAATGTTCAAAGTGCAGAGTCCAGCCATAATGGTTAATGATAACTCTGGAAAAGTTACAGCACTGATGAGTCTTCAGCACAGTGTAAAACAGCACTGGAGGAAGTAACTGGTGAGGGAGAAGAAGGATCTGGATGTATTTTGCTGCTCATTAATTCAGATAACTCATTTCTCCCTGAAAGTTCTGGTAATGTTGTATTTTACGTAAGCCTCCCATGTGTCCAGTTCTGCTCACCAATGAATGTGCATTCATTGCATGAAATGTAGTGCCTGGAGAATGATGGTAACTAGCAAGTGAAATTAAAATATCTATAGCCACAAAGCATCATCTTAGGTTTAGGTAGATTCTTAGTTGCTTATCTACAGATCATTTTCTCGTGGATTTGATTCTGTTATATTGTGTTATATAAGAAGAGTAAGGAAGAAAGGCACAGGAGAGAGAAAAGGTAAAGAATTATTTTTTTTAAAGGAATTAATTAAAAAAAATAATCTAGAAAAGTTTAGACCCTGGTCAAACTTCAGACTAAAATGGATTTTTAAAAAATAATTTATAAGAATACTGTGCAGCTTTACTATATGGGTAATATATGATTTACGGTCTCTTTTATCTCTTTAATTTTCTTATTGTTAAATGCTCACACATTTGTAAATGATGTGCTATTTGCAATAAAGTACATTTTCTATATAACTGGTTTTTAAAATGAAAGTAATTTTGGTTTTGATTTTATTGTGAGTGATGCAAAATACAGTTTTTGCTGTCTTTCTCTGCTCTTAGGAAGTGAAACTGGCGCAGTCCATGAGGAGATTAGATTGCTCCCAGAATATTTTCACACATTCTGGAAGAAATATAAAACACTGGTTCTAAATTGCATCAAGTTCTTCTGCACGCATAAATACTCTACTCTTTCTTCCCTTCTTCATCAGCCTTAGTTCTTTTTTGTCTCTTCTGTGTTGAGTCCTCAGTTGGATAATTCAGAGGCACATATTTTATTTCTAAATTTTTGATTCAGCAACTGAACAACTCCAAACAGTGAGAATGAGAACATTTGACAACATACTTGTTAAAAGTCTGATGCCTCTCTGTGACCCTTTGCATTTACATTGTTTTTCTTCATGCTGCAAAATGCAGATTATTCCATGAAACAAATATGGTGCAGAGACCTGTTTAGCATACAGAAGGCATAGTTTTGATAGTTAGCAGTTCCAAAAAACACTGCAAAAATCTTCATTAAAAAGGAAAGAGCATCTGTGGAGATCCACCCTGAATGTGATATTTGCATGTTGGAAAGTGAATGGATTTTTGTTTGTTCTACAGTCAGTGCTCTCAGCTCGAATATTCACAATGTAAGAAATGTATGTATAGCATGTAGTTTATCACCACTGCCAATATACCGGTTCATTAAGTTCCCTTAGCCTTTCATGAGCACTTCCTGAATGCAACCAAGTCATGCTCACAGATACATACACTATGAATGTGACATTTAAAAGCTAATTTTAAAAGCTAAGAAACTCTACCCAGGAAATAAACTCTGTAATCATCAATTTGTTTTCTGGGAATGTGCCTTGAACAAGGTCTGTGTGACCCTGGGACACAGCACCTTAAATTCTCTACTAGTTCTCCCTGGGGGATAAAAAGACTGAGCCTTCTAACCAGAAGTGTTGTATTTGTACCATCAGAGAAGCAATACTCTCTGATTTATAGGATCAGTTGGACCTTACCAGCACAGATAGATTTTTTTATACCCTGTGTCATTTAATTCACTTTCTAGTTTATCTATCTATGTCTGTCTGTCTGTCTGTCTATCTATTCATCCATCCATCCATCCATAAAGTAAACCAAACCAAAACACTGAAATAAATAACTTTCTCTGGACTGGCTATCTTTTGTCAATACATAACTATGAAAGATGACTTAAACAGGTACAAGACTGCTACCACATGCTTTTATTGGACTTTTCTTTTTAAAAAGAGCTTCAAATACAATCTAAGATACAGAAAATATAGCGTCATTTTACTAAAATACTAATGAACATTGAAGAATTCATGATAGGCTTATTTTTCCAAGGTTATGCTATATGCCTGTAACTAGCTACAGCAGTCTTCATTAGCATCACCTGGAGTCTCTCAAAACCACAAACAAATCTCATGTATATTTCTGCCAAAACTTTACATCCAGAAACTTTTATGCCAAACTCTCAAAATCAGAATTCTCTTCAATTCAGCAAAATGCAGATAAATATAGCAGTTGCATTTAATGCCACTATCAAAAGTTAAAAATCTGCAGAACAATTTAGTTATTTCACTAGGAAATCATACCAGTAAGTTTGTCCCAACAGTCCTTTGCAGAGTTGAGTTTGTGAAGGCAGGCATAGACTGCTCTTCCTTGTAACCTCATAAAACTACGTGCAAGGTCTTCCTTGCTAGATCAGTCTCCTCTCAGTAAGAAGTTTGTTGTACTGATGTATCACAAAAAGCAAGATTAATAAAGGGCTCTGCACAGCATGCACATTCCAGAAGAATCATTACTGTATAATAAGTCTTTTTTTTCCCTCTTCATGTAAATGCCAGTCTGATGTCAAGATCACACCAAATCTGAATGGCAGATTTGAGGTGAGATTTTCTACTGAAACAGTCACAGCGGAAAGCACCCAACCCCAAGGTTTGGCCTCTGATTTCAGCAGGTGACTGCTCATCCTGGCTGGTGACACAGTTGTGACTGACATCTTACTCTTGAACACAGCAAAAACACCAGCTCCATACTGCGAGAATATGGTATGTGTTAGATGGAGAAGCTGCCTGCTTATCCAGTGTAGACGCAGAGCTGTGAGAGGCTTTAAGCAGTGCCAATATTCCACAGATATGGGCCTAATCAAATAAACCCAGCCAAGTACAATACTTCCTTGCTAAGTAATGACTGAAATCAAAGACGTCTGTCCTTTTGCAGGTTGTTATCATGACATCTGTCTTGACCTGCATGGGTTATAACACATGGATTTATGTTTACCTGATTGTCTCTAGACGGGCATGGCTGTGTAGGGAACTGTTGGTCAACTAAAGGGAAAGATGCACAGGCAGACTGGCAGGATGACCTTCTTCAACCTGCTGGCACTGCTCTTCCTATTGTACCTGGGATACCATCGGCCTTCTTGGCTACAATGCCAGCTCACAGAGCAGTTTGTCACCTTACTCAGGCTTGGTAGCTCTCAATGTTCATTTAACATCCTGTTTGTTTTTTTTTTAATATTACCTTTGTAGAGTTAAAAATTGTCAGTAAGCGAAACAAATCATTATTTCATAGAACGTACAGAGTCCCAATATTAGCATTTAATAGAGGTGTTAACTCCAAACCAACAACTGTTACTTAGATGTGCAGAGAAAAGATGGAAAAATTACCCTACTCTTTTGACATACTCCCCAACCTTCCTGATTGTTGAAAGTACTGATGAAAGAGCTTACTCCCAGCTTTTTCCATAAGGAAGATCTGTTCTTCATCACTGCCTTGATTTGCTTCAATTTACTTGTCAGGATTTTTCTAGGAGCTACAGCTTTTGGCTAACTCTGTTTCAGTCCAAACCAGCTTCTCTTAAAAACAGGCAATGCATTATAGGCCATGAGAGAAAATGGATTATCTCTTTCTACAGCTTTTCTTCTGCTGTACTGGTTCAATCAACCCTGAGGAAAAAGCTCTACACTGAACCATTCAGTTCTGAGCATATCCAGGGCCTAAGCAGAAAGGCTTCAGAGAATGCAGAAGATACAAGGAGCTGCAGGAGGATCTCAGGGAATATCTATGTGTATCTCCTCAGGGTCCAACAGTTAGTAGGATAGAGATTTCTGAACCTGCTGACTGCCAATTTTCTTTCATAACCACTCACAAATCAGAATTCTATAAGCCTTTTTTGCAAGTTCATGTGTAATCTTAGAACATATTTTATGGCAGTGAGTTTCTAATGCAAAGCTTTATGCGAGGTACTTTAATTTAAATCTATTCTGGTATTTCACATGGATGAGGTTTGATTTTGTCATAAAAAATAATGAATATTGCAACTTCTTTAGAGCACTTGTTTATAGACTATCGTATCTCCTCAGTGCTTTGGGAGACAAGTGGTATGGGTTGGTATTTTTCTTATTTTGAAACACAAGAGGCTACTAAGTGCTTAACATTTCTTCCTCTGCTAACAACGTCATAAAAGAAGCAGTATTCCAGTGTCAATGAAGTATTTTAGCAGTATTAATAATAGGGTGAAAGGATAGCAGAATACAAAGCATTTAAACACAAATTAAGAAATAGAGACAATGTTATAAATCTAAGCCAAAGAATGACTCATTTGAATTATTAATTAAAAATACTGTCAGGTATATGTGTATAGATTAGTCAGACTCTAGACCTCATAGGTGAATAAGAGAGGTTAAACCACAACAGGAGGGTAGTTACACAAGCAATATAAACCAAAAATAAATCAATGTTGTCCTGGTTTGAAGGAGCAACAGCATGTCCCAATAAAGGCAGAAGCTTCTCTTTGAAATGGAGAATGTAAACCCTCTCCCTCTAAATTTTTATAATTTTGAAATTAAGGGGCTCTCAGGCAAAGATATGGGAATTAGGAAT